>VMDR010000771.1:0-14936 GCA_007922815.1 Macrotus californicus | reverse complement strand
AGCACCTCGTACAGCGGGAGTGTCGCGGCGGAAAGAGCGCTCGTACCGAAAGGGTTAAATACCATCCCTATTTTCTTAGTGCTCATGAATGACACCAGGTGGTGGATTAGTGACTCCCACGGGTCTAAGCTGATTGGCTGATCCAACAGGGCAAGCAAGGCCAGTCAGTGCCTCTGTCTACTGAGTTACTACTGCCAGCTGCTGGTGGTGGGTAAACAGAAAAGCCCCTGGGTGGCCCTCAGGATTCCACAGTGAACCAAGAGAGACATCCAGATGCTTCCTGATTTTGTTCAAGTAAATCAACAGCCAAGAAAGGAGAAGTCTTTGCAGCTCTCTCTGTGTTAGAGACTGGCCCTGAGGTTGAGTTACTTACCATTCCCTCTTCTGCTTAGTTGTGGTTCTCTGGGTCTTCCCATCAAATCTGTTGCTCTTGGACAGATGCTGTGAACTTGCCAAGGATAAGCAGCAAACAGTGTGGGGGCTTCCTAGGGTCTCCTCTTCTACCAAGTTTATTGTCAACCCCAGGCACCAGGAGCATCATCTCTTCTTGTACTTGAAATGGAGTAAATGGCAAATGCAATTGAATACACTGAGCCCAAACTCCTCAATGAGAAAACAGGCTCAGAGAAATGTATCTTGTGTCATATTTGTACAGCGTTTTGAGTCTAACCAGTTTTTTTCCCCCATATGCTCTCACTTTTTTTTTGTTTGTTTGCATTTCACTCATTAAATAGCCTTTTATGGCAGGCTTGCTATGTGCTGGACAGTTCTAGGCATTAAAGTGTATGAGTTGGTTTGCAGGTAACAGACTGCTTCCCTAACAGTTGCTTAAATAATACAGACATTCATTATCTCCTGAAATAAGAAAAAAATCCAGGGGTGGGATCTGCAGAGGCTACAGCTCCTCAACTCAGCAATATCACCAAGAACTCAGGCTTTTGCCATCCTCCAGCTCTGCTTTTCTTGATGTCTCCCCTCAGAGGGCCAAATGGCTGCTCAGCTACCTAATAGCATGCTAATGTCCAAAGTTAGAAGGAATGCAGGTCAGTGACCTTTATCTCTCTCTTTTTATCAGGGAAAAATATATTTCCTAGAAGTGCCCAGCCAATTTGTTTTTATGTTCCATTGGCTATAATCAGGTCCTGTGCCCATTCCTAGCCCAATCACAGGCAAGCTGGAATGGGAAGCTAAAACTAACTTCTATGGGCCAATTTTAATACGTTGTTCAAAGGGAAGGCAGTATAGCTTCTCCATGAGCAAAGACTCTGGAGCCAGATGGCTCAAGTTCAGATCCTGGCTCTACCAATTCTTAGTTACCTGACTTTGGGCAAGCTGCTTAACCTTTCACTTCCCCAGGTTTTCCCATCTATAAAATGGTGATAATGACACCTTATAGGCTTATGCAAGGAAGTGTTTAGCACAGTACTTGGCTCACAGTAAGTATAAACTATTAATATAACCACCCTCCTGAGGGCTGTTTTCTTGCTTGAATAAAATCAGGAAAAGTGATAACAGATATTAGATAGGCAACTCCAGTGTCTGCCACATGGGGTTACAGACAGAAAACAGCCAATGTGAAAATACTGTGAGAGGTGCCATGGTACAGAATTGTGGGGTGGAGGTGCTAGGGCCCAGACTTGGGGGATGTCAGGGAGGGCTTCTCAGAGGAGGAGGCAATTTTAGCATATGTAGTAGTTACTCAGGCAAAGGTGGGGTTTGAGTGGGTGGGAATAACAACAGACCTAGAGACTCTTGAATGTGATATATGTGGTATATGCAGGATAAGAACAAACAGTTTATCATGCTCAGAGAAAGAAGTGGGGCCAGAGGTGGTTCCAGAGAGGTGTGCTGCCGGGCTGAAGAGAGCACTGAATGCTGAGCAAAGAGGTGTGAATCTTCCTACAGGCTATGCCTTGTAAACTGAAAGTAGCTCTAGATTTGTAGTTTTGGTCAGTGACTCAGATGGTGAGGAGGAGGATGGATGGGGGTTGGGCCTGGGATCTAGGTAGGAGGCTGTGGTAGTATTCTAGGGGACAGTGCAGCAGCCTGAACTAGGGCAGCTATGGGGGGGCTGGAGAGGAGGGAAGGGTGGTAGATTAGCAGAATGTGGTTATTAGATATGGAGGAAAAAGGACAGCCTAGTAAGACACTAAGATTGTGGCTTGAATAGTGAGTGGAGGAGGTATATCTCCTCTATCTCTATCTCTATCTCTATCTCTATCTCTATCTCTATCTCTATCTCTATCTCTATCTCTATATCATCTCTATCTCTCTATTTATCTATCTATCTATCCATCCATCCATCTATCTAGAGAGAGGAATGCAGGCAGGAGGATGCAGAGAAAAGAGGAGTAGTACATTCCAGTTTGGCCATGTTGGGTTGGGGATAGTTGGACATGTCCACAGACCCTCAAATGCATGAAGCCTGAAGTTCAGGAGACAGACTTGAGCTGAAGATGATTCAGGAGTTAACACAGAGAAAGTAGAGAATTACTTGAGATAGAGCAAATTATCCTGGGAAAACAAATGCAAACAAGGCCTTTGATGCATCTTTGAGCATCACCAGATTGCCAGTGTTCAGTTTTGTTTGGGTGCTTTGTTGGGTCAGGTGATGGGTCAAGGCTTGTAGCCATGCAGGTGTTTCACTTGGTTGTCATACAAGCAACTATTGTTGAACACTGAGCCTGCTGGGTGAATTTCAGCACACCCCCTGGGTTATCCCATCTTACTAGCTCCGATGTAGGGTGAGGAGGAAAGTGGCCTGAAGGTGGAACCTTGTGGAACATCAATATTTGAGGAACACCGAAATTTACAGACAAGTGCAGATAGAGAATAGCTTCAGAGGGAGATGGAAAGGAACATAGGGGAGGTAGGAAGGGACACTCTAGAAGAATGTCTTCGGACCCAAGAAAGGTCATGGATCCTAATTCGTGTTGAAGGCATATTACATTTTTTCTTTTCTCTTTCATTTTCTTTTCTTTTTCCTTTTTCTTTTTCTCTTTCTTTCTTTCTCTCTTTTGTCAGTTTATTATAAAGGATATTTTAATGGGTACAGATGAACAGTCAGGTGAAGAGGGACATAAGGTGAGGTCTGGGGAAAGGGCTCTGAGCTCCTACACCCTCCTGGCTGGCCCTCTCCCAGCCCCTGTACATGTTCACCACCTGGAAACAGCCCGAAACCATCATGGTTTTTATGGAGGCTTCATAAAAGGCCTCACTCAGGCCTGGTTGATTAATATCAGCCTTTAGTGATTGAGCTCAATTTCCAGCCCCCTCCCTAGGACTGAGAGGAACTGAAACCTCCAACCATCCAGTCACATAGTTGGTTCCCCTGGCAACTAGCACCTATCCATAGATACTTGCCAAAATTTACCTCATTAACATAAACTCAGGTGTGGTTGAAAGAGGTCTGTTATAAATAGACACCCTTAACACTTAGGAAATCCCAAAGATTTTAGGAATTCTGTGGCAAATTTGGGGACAAAGATCATATTTTTTTATTAGTCACAATATCACAGAGCCCAACACAGGACATGTGCAGTGAGGACATCACTACTGAACAGAGACACGGGCTCCTGGGACAGCCCCGCCTCACTCCTGCCTGGAAATTGCCTCTGGTTTATTGCTTGGTGGGAGAACAGGCTAGGACAGATCAGGTGTGTCTGGCCCAGGTGAGACCCACCACCAGCCTGGGATGGGCGCATGTCAGTAAAGTGCCGGGCAAGCCATCAGAGTAGATCCCCCCGCAACACACAAGTCTCTAGAGCTCAGATCTGTTGTCAGACGACTGTCTAGTAACCCTGTGCACACTAGGAGCTCCCTGAGATGGCTAGCAGGAGAGTGTTACTTTGCTCATGCGGTTCCCTTTTTAATATGTAACTTCTTTCATCATAACAAAGTAATATAACCATAATCACATGTTTGCAATTTAGAGATAAGAAGAAAACATGATCAGAACTCCACAGTACAGCACACTGCCCCACCCCAGACTTGGCATCCTCCACTGCGATTGTTTGTGCCTCCTCTGTCTGGGGAACCAGGAAGGACAGCAGGAGACCCCTGTGCAGGCAGATAAACAGATAAATGACAGGTTGGTTCCATCCTCAAACACAATCACCATGAGCATCTGGGCGTGCTGCCTTCCAGCCTCTTCCCCTCAGAGCAAGCTCATCCCAGAGTTATCACACTTAGACAAGAAAGTTTGTCATCAGCTCCTCCCACTTCAGACTATATCATAGGCATTTTTCTGGGTTGTTACATACACTGGGTTTTTTCCCTTGTTGCATTTTGAGATAATTGTAGCTTTGTATGCAGTTGTATGAAATCTGTAGATTTACCCTAATGGAGATATCTTGCAAAACTACAGAACAATATCAAAACCAAAATATTGATATTCTTATAGGCAAATATACTTGACTTCCATCACCACTGGAATCCCGCATGTTGCTCTTTGTGGCCACCTCTTTCCTAGGTCCCCAACGCCCTCCTTAACCCGTCAACCACAATTCTATTTTCCATCATGGTAATTTTTATCCTTTTGAGAGTGTTATATACATGGCATCAGAGAGAATGTGACATTTGAGATAGGTGTTTTTCACTGGAGAGTGACACAGCCTCTCAACGGTGTGTCTTTTCCTTGCTGAGCAGCATTCCATGGTGTGGGTGTGCAGTTAAGCTACTTACCTACTGAAGAACAACTGAGTTGCTTCCAGTGGAGGGCTTGCTAGGAACAGCAAAGTTTCGGTGTGAATTACAAGTTTTCGTTTTTCTGTGATAAACCAGGGTTGCCATTGCTGAGTCATATGGTAGTTGCACATTTAGATTACTGAGAAGCTGAAAAGCTGTTCTGTTGCATAGTTGTACCATTTCTCATTCACACCAGCAATGACCGAGTGACCTAGACTCTTAGCTTCTTCATCAACCTCTGCTGTTGTCTCTGTCTTCTGTTTTAGCGACTCTGATGGGTGTGTAGTGAGATCTCATTGTGGTTTTCATTTGCATTTCCCTAATGAATAATAATGTTGAACATCTTTCTATGGGCTTATTTGCTATCTGTATATTATTTTTGGTGAAATGTCTGTTTGTTTTTGGCATATTACATATTTCTGTTCTATCCTACCAGGGTGCCAGTGATAGGCATTTGGTATAAACTTACTTCTCTAGGTTAAATTAACTGTAGGAAACAGGCATCCAGAGTGGGGAGGAAGGGGGAGTAGTTTACCTTCCTGATGGGACCCTGGTGGCGAGGTGAACGCCACCTGGAGTTGGGGTTGAGGACTGGCCATCTGTGTGGTATGGGACAGCTCACTCTGTGATGCCGGGCCTCAGTGACCCTGTCAATAAAACAGGACACTAATACCTACCCCAAGGATGTGGGCAAGATCAAACAAGGCAGTTGTGCTAATACTTGGCATGTGTGGACCCTGTCCAGCCACGAGTGCTGTTTAAGTGGGGACTAGGGTGGACCTCAGGTACTCTTTCTGGAGGCACGTGGCTGGGGCTGAAACATCATGTTTTGAATGAAAATGGGAAAATAATTTTGCTAGCAGAGAACAACCTGGAGCAGCAGGGGCTTGCCAAGAGCTGAGGGGGTGAGTTAGGAAGAGGATATAAGAAATCAACAGAGCCGTCTTAGGGAGTCAGCAAAAGACTCTTAACAAAGAACAGACTGGCCTTGGAGGCTTGTTATTATAGGGAGATTCAGAATGGATGCAGAAGGAACAGTAAGAACCTGCTCCAAGTCCAGGTTCTTCGCAGTTTCTAGTCTTTCTGGAGTCTGCCTCCTTGAACCACCCCCCGTGCTTTCAGGTAGCTGGTGTGTGGGAAGAACATGGGTATCACAGCCGCAGAGCTCCACGTCCCAGTCCCTGCTCTATCGCTTTGTCACCTGTGCAATCCTGTAGTGTTTTTTTAACCTCTCTGTGCTTCGGTTTCGTCACCTGTAAAATGGGATAACCCACTTGAACTAGTTGTTATGTGGAGTAAATGTGAGTAGTGTATGTTACGTTTACTCCCTGGGACAGGGCCTTGTACACAGTAGGTGCTCAATCATTATTTTTGCTTTGGTTTTCCTTGTGCCTTAAGTTAGGTAGTGTTTATTGTCCTCAAAAAGAGGGACTTAAAACTCTTATTTTGATCACTCAAGAAAACCCATTCTGAGGAGGAAAATAGTTTTGAGGGAAGAAATACTCAGAAGAATCTTGTTTGGTGTCCCAGGGCTCAAAGTAGGAGGCCCAAGCTCTGGGGGAAGGGAAAGGACATGGGACCCACCAAAGGTGTGGTGACCACCAGCACCGGCAGCCCTGTGAAACCCCAGCACCTTACCTCTCCATCTCTAAAACGGGTGACGTAACTCAGCCACAGCCCTGGGCTTTTCTCCCCACCTTATTTATGCCCCAAAGGGCTGGGAGGAACCCAGAGTCTAAAGGACATCTGGGCTCCATAGCAACTCCTCTGCTGCCTCCTAGAGGGCACTTCTGGGATGGCCGCCCTACCCAACCCCTCCTCCCAAGGTACAAATGGCCTTGGCCCCTCTTGTCCCACCTGGACAGAGACAGATTCTGGAGTCTGTGAGGTCTGGAGGAAAATCTCTCGGGGGTCTTCTCCTTCCCCTCTTCCCCTCAATGTATGTGTAGTTCACAATTGTACAGCACTTGGAAGTTCTCAAAAGCTTTTACATCCCATAATGTAGGCAGGGAAGTCATTTACTAAGAAAGGAAATAGAGCCACAGAGCAGTGACCTTCCTAAG
The DNA here is from genome assembly GCA_007922815.1 of Macrotus californicus. Taxonomy (NCBI): domain Eukaryota; kingdom Metazoa; phylum Chordata; class Mammalia; order Chiroptera; family Phyllostomidae; genus Macrotus; species Macrotus californicus. The sequence continues at coordinate 8,187 of VMDR010000771.1, read as the reverse complement.
ATCGCATGGCTAATAAATGGTGGAACTGGGACTAGAACCCAGGAACTCCCAGCCCAGGGCCATTCTGTGCTGTAAAACATGAAGGGCCCATGTTCCCTCCCTTTGGCTTGTTACAAGTGGGTGGTTTGCTGGCAGTTTGTTTGGATATGAACCCTACCCAGGTTTTGGTGCCTGGAGGGATTCTATTCCTGCTCCCCTATCATTCCTCCCCCACCACCCACTGTCTCCTTGGGTCTCTAAAATGTATCCTGAAGGACAGAACCCCACCTCGCATCACCCAGAGAGCCTTGGCCAACTCTGGGAAGTAAAGCTGTTTCCTGGCCTGCTTAATGGCCTTGCCCGGAGCTCAAGAAAACCACACTTTCCGGTGACTTATTGTACTGCCCATCTAGACAGAAACCCCTCCCCTCTAACGGCATCTGCCACAGCAGCATAGCTGCAAGGGCAGGCAAAACAGGTGTCTGCTGCCTTCCATTAAGGAGCAGAAAGGAGTCACTGGCACTGATTGAAATTCTCAGGTAGAGCAAAACCAGGCAGCATTTGAAGAGGAGACTTTAATTTGATAGTTTACATTCCACTTAGGTTCCTCCTGCATCTGACTGCTAGTAAACAGCTGTAAACTACCACAGCTGTCTCACGATGGAGAGGAAACACAGTCTGGACAGGAAAATGGAGATGGCGGGACAGAATGTTAAGAAGGTCAAAGAGCCCAGGGGAAGGGGGAGAGGTGGCCTGGTGTGTGCACAGGGCTGGGCCCAGGGGCAGGAGAGACCATTCTCTTCTTTCTTTCTATAGCCTTGCTATAGGCTGCGGTCCTTGTCCCGAGAATGTTCTGGTGGCCCTGATCCTGGCCTCTTGTCACATGTGTGTGAGGGAGGTGTTTGGCCTGAGAGAGTGTGAAATGATTGGTCCAGCATCACCCCACTGGGGACTCAGAGTTCCTGATCATAAAATTTCCAAGCCTCTACTACAATAAAGGGACCATACCAGCTTACATAGCTGATTGGGGTTAAGGTAGGAGATGAGAGTCTGACTTTCTTCCCATACTCACCCCTTCTTTCTGTCCTGGCTGTGGTCCCTCTGTGTCCTGAGCATCTGTTTCATCTGTGTAGCCACTGATTGCCCACCTCTGCCCCTGGACATGGACCCAATCCCTCTATTGCCCAGGTCTGCCCTGCTCCCAGCTCCTGAAAGCCCACCCTGGGTCAGGTCACTGGGCCTCCTACCAACCTGGGAGGACCCACCTGGGAGAAGCAAAGAGAGTGTGATGATGAGAGACTGCCACATATGGTGATAGCACAGAGAAACTTGAAGCTCCTTTATGGCTCTATGATCTGGGATGACAAAATTTTGACGGCGAGCAACCAAGGGAGATGATGAGACCTGGGGTCAGAATATGTAAACTACAAACTCTTTAAATGAAAGACCACTTCTCACCACCCCACTGCACCACCCTAATCTGAGCTACCACCATCACATACACCTGGATGGTTGGACCAGCCTCCTGGCCCATCTCCCAGTTTCCATCCTTGTACGTCACAACCTGTCCCCTGGGCATAAATCTGACCTCATTCCCACTGTTCTTCCCTTCCTCATTCTGCTCCATCACCTGGTCTCCTAGCACATCAGACATGCTACAGCCCTGTCCCAGGCCATTTGCTCCTGCAGTTCTGTTGATCTAGATTCCATCTGCGTCCTCTTCACTCAGGACCCAGCTCAAATGTCACCTCCTTAGACTTTGACCAACCCACCTAAAATCAATCACCTCTCACTATTATGTCCTCAGTGCCTAGAAGAATGCCGAGCACATAGTAAGTATTTAATAAAATTTTGTTGAATGAATGAACGAATTGCAGTAGCTGGAGTGGAGTGGAGAAGCAGACTTCAGTATCCAGGAATACATGGTTGCTGCAGCGTGAACAGGGACACTGGGCATTTGGCTGACCAGTCTCTGGGCACTGAGGGGGCTGGTGGGGTCATGGGGAGGAGGTGGGGAAATGAGGGATGTGGGGTGCCCAGGTCAGCATGGTTAGCACCCCTGCTCTTCCCAGGGCCCTCCTTGCTGAGTTCCTTCCCTCTTTCTCAATTTCCCTTCATGTTTTTGGCATTTCCACCCCTGCCAGTCCCTTTACAGAGCTAATGAATAATGGCAGGCCAGTAATTAGACTGACATCTGAGCCCTCACTGTCGCTGATAGTCAGCTCTCAGAGTCAGGGTCTGGTCACCCCTCCCAGCCCTGACACCAAGGCCTTCCACCGCACACCCTTGCTCATGGCCTTGTTTTATGTAAAGTGACTTGGTCCCAGGATCCTGAACAGTCAGAAAGGACCCAGATGTGATGTGGTGCCCAGGACACAGTTGGAGAGGCACAGGGTGCTTTCGGCTTATGGTAGTCTGTGATGGAGAAAGTCTGAATGGGGAGCTGAGGCTGGGGTCCTGGGGTGTCACTTTACTCAGGTTTCGATTTTCTCCTCTGTAAACCCTCAAAGAGCTGGACAAGACCAGTAATTTTTATGCTAGGTTTGGAATACCCTGGAGAAGCAAATGACATTATTTGGATTCTAAATGGATTTGGAGACAGGAACAAAACTGTGACCATCAGCTGGCTGAGAGGTTGTCACTGGGGTCTGTGGACACCTGTGGGGTTCTGAGTGGGACAAGGGCAGACAGGGCACACACCTCCCTGCCTCCACCAGGGCAGCCCCCCGTTTTGTCTGTTTCATACTCTGCATTGAATAACAAGTAAGATTTCACTTGAAGAAAGGCTTCCTCTGCTAACGTTGAGACACCCTAGAGCAGATGATCCCCAAATCCTCTTCCTGTTTGACATTACTGTCTTCATTTCCTGAGGGGCAGGAAGGCTCAGTTGTCAAAAGACTCTTGTTTCTTCCACTGAGTGGTGTCCATAGTAGGTGCTGAAGGGAAACAATGAAAGGAGGTTGATACAGGCTCCTCAGGTATGTCCCTCAGGGACAAGACTGGCCCAGAGCCTGGCACATAGTAGTGCTCACTCATTACTGACTGACCCAAATGGAGAGCCATGCAGTCTGGAATAGCATTTTAGTGGGAAGAAGTATGAGAAGAATGCTAGGAGCCTGGGGCGCTTCTGCAGACAGGGAAGTGATTGGCTTCATTCCCTGACCCCTGAAGACGCCTCTTGTACCTCCTGGGAGAGGCTGACAGCAGCAATTAGCAAGAATTCCTTGAGAATCCCCTCCCTGCTGCACCCCTTCCCCAGCTGAGGGACAGACAGGGCTCTGTCTGAGTGACAGCTCATTAAAATGGGAACGAGTCCTCGGGTCTCGTCCAGAGTGGAGGAGCATTATTATCTCCTGATCTGGCTGTCAGACAACTTTCAAAGCTCCGATGAGCTTATCCTGGCCCTGGCCTTGATGGAGAAGAAGGTAGAGTGCAGTGGACCATTCAATAGTAGAAGATGACAGAAAGCAAATGCCACCAAAAACCAAGACAGGGGATGGGAGTGGAGGGGCCCGAGTGAACCCTTTCCGATGGGAAAGGAAATCAAGAGCTGCATGCAGTGTAAGGGGCCATGAGGAAAACTTATGAGTTACTGAGCTGACAAGAACTTCGGGGCAGGACTCCTGGGAGTGGTGGATGTTAAGTAGTGTATCTGTTTGGGTGAAGTTACAGAAACTTGAGTCAAACTGGCTTTATGAGGACATGTACTTTTCTCCCATATGGAGAAGTCCAGAAAAAGGTGGGCCTCCATGTCACATAGCTGTGAAGTAGCAAAGACAGGATTGGAAGCTGGCCAACACGCTTGTGACCCTGGTATACAGTGGGAAACCTGGGGCTTTCCTCAGCTCTCCCTTCCCCCTCCCTCCAGGCCTCTGCAGGGCAAGCACAGAATCTCAGTCTCTGGGGAGGCCAGGCTGGCTTGAGAGTGCAAGGTGGGGCCAGTGGCCTGGGCCACCTTGCTGAAAAGCTGACCTGAAACAAAGATGTGGGGAGGGCTGATGGAAAGGTAGCCTTTGCAGAGGTCTGGGCTAGGTAGGGAGACCTAGTGTTGGAGGCCCTAGTCAGAACAGAGAATAAGTAGGTCATAGTACAAGGGGTGGAGGACCCAGGCCTTAGGGCAGGACAGGGTCTTATGCATTTGAAGACCAAGACAGAAGAAAATGAGTGAATCTTTACAGAAAGGGCAGGCATTTAATATCCATTATTTCCTTTAACCCTTAAACAACCCTATGGATCAACAGAGGAGGAAATAGAGAGAGAACCAAGATCATTCAACTACAAGGTAGCAGAGTTTGGATTCGAACCCAGGTCTGTGTGCAAGCAGTATCCAATGTGCTCCACTTATCAGGTGGGGACGGTCTCAGGGGAGGCTGCTGCTCTGTGGATATGGGTGTATTTGAGACTCATCTCAGGTTCACTAGGTGTCATGGCTGCAAAATTGATTCCAGACTCAACTAGCTGGCCAGGTTGGATGCTGTGCAGGTTGTCTGGGTCAGAATTGGCAAAGAGCCCAAACTGGTTGGGCCCAGCTGCAACCTGAAGGTCTCCCCCCTGCCAGACTGGGCTAGGGAAGGTGGCAGGAGATGTCAGAACCATTACCTTTGTTTCAGTAAAGTGGTCTGTGCATTTTGTGAGCTTCTCAGCATAACACAGACCCAGATCCCAGGTGGATTTGCATTTCTTCTTACCCACCATGATCTGGTCTTTATTTAATTCTCATTCCAAACACATCCTTTCTCTTTCTCAGGCTGCTTGCACAAGCGACACCCAGCCTTTTGGGAGTTGAGGCATGTTGTCATTGTTTGCTTGATTTCTCAATATCTTTAAACTGCCTAAAGGGTTGCCTGACAAGGATTTTAAAAAGTTATATTACTGTGATTTTCCCTGTTCTTTTATTCCTCCTTCTTCTAACATGAAAGGAATTATAATGCCTTTAATATGTGCAATCCCCCTACCTCTCACCTTGGTGGCCTGCTCCTTGTCAAGCCACAATGGTCTTACATTGAGGGCTTCTCCTGAACAGCTGGAGGTTGGGTCCCTGGAAGGACAAGAGAGAACCCCAAGAGCCCTGCAGTTTGGTATGTCACACTAGAAAACATCCCAATATACACAGGTGCTACCTTGCTGCTCTAACATGAGTTTCTGTAACCTGAACACTCTCTCTGACACAGAGAGATCAACGCATGGAAAAACCAAACTACTCAAGGGTAAACTATGTTTTCAGAAGTAAGCTGTCTACTGTTCACAGCATATATTTCAAGGTTTTGCAGGAGAATGATGCCTCTCTAGAAGGGGGAATGTAAAGCAAAAACTGAGCAGGTTGCTGTAGTAGGACCCTTGGATGTGCTGCCTAGAGCAGAGGGAACCTAAACATTTGTGAGTCTGAGGGTGAGAGAGGAGTGCAATAATTTGTGTCAAAAATACCCAAAGAATCTAGGATTTTTAACAGTTTTACTGTAGTAAAGAAGGTATTGGTTAGGATAGTAGGTTAACCTGCCATATCAAAAAGACCCTAAAAATTTCAGTGGGTTTACTTTTCTCTTTTGTGATCATCCAGAGGTATGCAAATGGTCCATGGTAGTTAGGTAACCCAGCTCTATGAGGTCATCAGGGGTCCCAGACTCCTTTTCTAGAACATTGTCCCTGTCTACATGCTCACTGCTGGTTCATGGGCTCTTTGTCCAGGGGATAAACACCTACAAAATTTAAGGGCAGGACCCAGAAGTTGGGGAGATCATTTCTCTTTAAATTCCCTTGACAAGAACCTGGTTCCATAGCTACACGCAGGAAGCTGCAAGGGAGACTGGGAAATATATGGTAAGGGGAGACCAGAGTTAAGTCAGGGCAGAGTCTAAAGCTAAAAGAAGGAAGGAATAGATGCTAAGGCCTAATTAGCAGATTCTACAATGTGCCCCCCCAAGTCTTTTAGACAACTCAATAAACCCCTTCAAGTTGATATTTAAAACAGGAACAACCCTCTCTCCTCTCCCTTAAAATACCACTTTTAATAAACCACCACAGTGAATTATGATGGCTTCAGAAAAAAGGGGAAGCTCATGCCCCTTCAAGCTAATCACCAGAATAGAGCAGACCGAGACCTTGCCTTTTCCCTCCAAGGGAGCCGCAGGAACAACGAATATCAGTGCACGAAACAATACACATGTTACTCCATAAAGTCATAGAAATTCTACCTGGAGGCTTTGCTGACAAGGCTTCTCAATCTTTCCTGAGATTTAATGCGGGAAATAAATTCAATTTCAGCATTTAGTGCCTACCTCATGGTGGGCTCCCGGTAAATGATTGCTGAAAAAATGTTTTAGAAAGTGGCCGTCTCTATGTCTGGGGCGTTACAGAGGAGAGAATCTGCTTTCATGAGCACAGATGGGTTCTCTGACCTGGTTTGTGCAAAAAGAATGGGAAGTGTGGTTTCCTTTGCTCCAGCCAGGCTGTGCCAAGCAGCCCTGGCCCCAGGAGTCACTCCAACCCCTCACTCCCATTGGAATCATTGCTGTGTTCATGTGGGGATGGAGACGGTATCTCTGCAAAGTTCTTTATTTCTCCACCATTTTAGTAGTTAAAAGTTGGAAAATCAGTGTCACAAACCCAGGTCTGTTCTATTGGTTTTTTTGACAAGTATATGAAATACCTGGGGATCACTGGAGACCCTCTAGGTCCTCCTGGGACACAGTTTTCAGAAGGTTGTTGGTTCAGGGCAAGAAGTCAGAGAGGCCAAAATTCAGAATTAGGCTGGGAAGCCAGGTCAGTGAGGAGCCAGGAGACAGCCAAGAAATAGGGGAGTGTCAGCATCAGAGGGGAAGATGGGAAGGTGCTCAGAACCCAGGAACACAGGAACCAGGTGCTGTCTGCAGGTGCTATGGGCAAAACAATGGGCTGCTCACATATCTGGGAGACAGGTCTGTGAGAACAGGAAAATAAACATCCACAACAACCTTTATAAAGCATACATTGCTATTCATGCAGTGTGGTGGTACTTATGAGGTCAGCATGATTATCATCTCCACTTTACAGGTGAGGAAATGGCCTAGAGACGTTAAGCAAACGTCTGAATTTGCGCAAGTACCTGATGGCTGAGCTAGGACTTCACCCCACGTCTGGTGGACTCCAGGGCATGTCGGGGGAAGGAGCAGAGAAACAGCACGCAGCAGGGTACTGCTGAGCTGACAGCAGGAAAAAAAGCCCTTTGGTGATGGAGGGAGGCCTCCTTCAGTTTCCTGAGCAGGAATCAGTCCACAGCCAGGTGCAAGAATCACCCAGCAGGAATGGTGAGCGAGGGGACTAAGAAAAGCAGCTGCCCACAGCGAGCACTGACCCAGGAGACACCAGTGAACCTCAAAACTTGAAGGGAGAATCACTAGGCAGCAAGTTGTAGGAGGGGCAGTGGTGGAGAACAGTCAGATGATTGGGGTTGCGTGCAGACTCTTCCTGCTGACAGCTCCCTTAGATATCAGTGCTTTCCCAGACCTTGGCTTAGGATTCCTTCCCCTCCCCCCTCCTTCTTCCTCTCCTCAAGGTGATCTTGTCCATCCTCCCTTTTAAACCTCTACTTTGAGCTTAAATCATGCACAGCCAACTACTTGTGAAGTTTCTCCTCGTGGCAGTCTCACAAACGTAGGGTGTCCAAATGACTCTCTCGCCTCCCACCTCACTGGGTCCTCTGGGGATGTACCCATGGTGGCTGAGAGATGGTATTACCATCCCCACAGTTATCCAACAAGGAATGCAGGAGCCACCCCAAACACCTCCATTCAACTTGATACTAAATCTTGTAGATTCTACTTCCCAAGTATCTCCAGAGTCCTCTTCCCATAGCCCTGCTTTATAGTTCAGACTCTTCTTGCCTCTCCCCTGGACCCTTGCAACAGCTGAAACTTGTTTACTCTGCACTGGTCTCCCCATGCTGGTCCAATCTCCACAGTGAGCTAAGCAAAATGTGTATCTTTCCATGCTTCCTTGTTTGAAATCCTTTGGTTACTCCCCTCATCCACCAGAATTCCTGAGCTCCTGAGAACAGCATAGCCAGGTGTTGATGATCAGGTCCTTGCTCCTCTCCAGTGGTCTCCACAGGGAGCACTCTGTCTCTGTGCTGGTCCCCCTTCACTTTCCTTGCTTCCTGGCCTGGCCCTGCCAACATAGCAGAAAGCCCTTTCTGACTCACCCTGTCTGGTCTTTATGCCATGATTTTACCTA
>VMDR010000770.1:0-178340 GCA_007922815.1 Macrotus californicus | reverse complement strand
AAAAAACTAAAGGAGTTCACTACCAAACCAGTATTATATGAAATGTTAAAAGGTCTTCTTCAAAAAGGACAGAAATATAAACAATAAAATGGCAATAAATACATCACCAACAATTTAATCTAAAAAACAAAATAAACAAGCAGAACAGAAGCAGACTTGTAGATACAGAGAACATTCTGAAAGTTGCCAGATGGAAGGGGGTTCGGGGAATGGGTGAAAAAAGGTGAAGGGATTAAGAAGCACAAATTGTTGTCACAGAACAGTCATGGGGATGCAGAGTAGAGCAAAGGGAATACAGTCAATAATATTCTAACAGCCATGTATGGCATCACACGGGTGCAAGATTTACCAGGATCACTTAGTAAGTTATGTCTAATCACTGGGGTGGACACCTGAAACTAATATAACAACATGCATCAACTATAGTTAAAGTTTTTTAAAAAATAACTTTAAAAATGACACTCCAACAGAAGAGGTGTGGTGGATTATGCTGGGAAATGTTTGTTTAATTAAATCAAGTGACATATCATGTCAGCCTGCTGTTTCTTTGCCAAGAATGTTAACTAGGAATGGTTTTGTAATTAAAAACACCAAAGTAGGTTTTTAGTGCAGCACTTTATTAGGTGAGATTTTTTAACTGGGTTACTACTTTTCTGTTTAATTGAATTTTATGTAGGTCTTCCTTTATGGATTTTAATCTCAACTTTTCAAAGAAGTCAATACCAGACTACCAGAACCCAAGACACTTCAAGTTATATCCTATAGTGAAGTGTTTATTTTCCCACTAAGAATATTTTGGAAACCACGTTTAAGTGGTCACTCCTTTTTGAAGAACATCTTAAAAATCCTATTTTGAAAATGCTACTTTAAGGAGCATTTAAGGTTCCATGAAGGTACTCCAGTGTCCAAAAAATTAGAAGTCCACGGGGTTTTAGCTTCCCCAACTTGTTACCCATGACAAGAGCTATTCTTCACTATTTTACACATTAGTCTTCTTTTTTTTAAAAAAGATTTTATTTATTTCAGACAGAGGGATAAGGAGGGAGAGAGGAACATCAATATGTGGTTGCCTCTCATGCACCCCCTGCTGGGGACCTGGCCTATGACCCAAGCATGTGCCCTAAGAACTGAACTGGTGACCCTTTGGTTCGCAGGCCTGCACTCAATCCACTAAGCCACACCAGCCAGGGCAAAAAGCTTCTTAAGATTTCATTTTAAAACATTCCATAGCCATTAAGTTTGAAAGATATTATTTAAATCAGGAATCAGCAAACTTGTTATTTAAATCAGGAATCGGCAAACTTGTTAAAGGGTCACATAACAAATATTTTTGGCTTACAGGCCAGTTTCTATCACAACTCTGCTATTATAGCAGAAAATCAGCCACAGGTAATACATAAGGAATTAACATGGCTGTGTTCCAATAAAACTTTATTTATAAAAATATATGGCCAGCCCACTAGGTATAGTTTGCCAAATCTCATTTTAGACCATAAATCAAGAAGCTTTTAATACAATGTGTAGTAAAACTTACAGAAATAAAAAACCGTTCAAGAAAATGTGTCAAAATATAAACATGGGACCTTAAGTATTAAATAGTACTATTATATATATAAAGTCTTGCTTCCTGAAAAAAGATGAGACTCCCGAGGTCCAAGATTTCTGACTGACAAGGTAAACTAATAGTGATTGTGGGAGAGGTATTAGTTTTGAAGAACTCAGGAGACTTTTAAAATGAAACTACTGTAAGTTCTGATAGTAGGAAAAAAGAAAAATAGCTTAAAAGCAAAGAGGAAATAGGAAGACCACATGAAACTGGGGCACAGGGAAATTATGAAGCATGAGAAAGTATTAACAGAGATGGGTCTCTTGACTACAAATCTAGGGAAGGGTCTGAATATCCAAAACCAAGAGATTAGCTGGTAAGTAAAGATTTCTGAGTAAAAACCAAGACGACATTGGCTAAACTACTGTGACAAGTGGCACCCAGAACAGCAATTCTGACCAGAAACCAAAAAAGGTAAATCCAGCTCCCAGTGAAAAAAATCTTGCCTTTCCCTCCCTAGACCAAAAGTGATGATGGAAAATAGCCTAGTCTTGGACTAGAAGTCCGAAAGGACAGCCAAACTTTGAAGAAAAATCTTAATTACAAAGGCGGTAACGAAGGAACCCTGAAGAAGTGACCTTGAGGAATCCTCTAATTCACGACTGACAAACGAGAGATGGTGTGTCACTGGCTGCCTTTATACCTAAGTCCTTCCACACTGCACTGCCACATTCTACAGGGGGATCAAGGCGAAGGTAGAAGACTAAAAATGTCAACCAGAAAGCACCACTCCCGAGAGTTTTTTATATTTTTAAATGGTAGCACCAAGACCAGAAATGAGATAGAATGATAACTGAAGAAAACCTTTATATTAGGACCTGCCTTTTGCTGAGTGATATGCCCTATTCATCGTACTTTCCCTAAGAACAGGTTTTTCTCTGTTTATATTCATTATTTTCTCCCCATGGCTAATGGAATTCAGATTCAAGTTTTAGTCATAAATATTTTTTAAAATATTTGAAAATAAGATGCAAAAACCATTACCTTAAGTGCTTCTTCATACTCTCCTAAAAAGACAAAAAACACATACTGTGATATTTATTCACCAGCCCAAAAGGCTCTATTAGGTACAGCCAATCCTGACTTGAAGAATTCTTAGCTTACATTCCTTACGTATGAAGAGCTACTACGTTTGTGCTGACACACCCCCTGCTCATCACTTTGCAAACAGAAGCTACTGGCAGGTAGTTCTCCCCTTTAAATTCCTCTCTGTCTGCTACTGAAGCTTTCCAGTTATGAAACCTCTAACCAGCTCCCTCACACTAGGATTAGTGAAGCTCAGGACTCAGGGAAGTTCATGAAGAGTGTTAATACTATCATTTCTGCCGGTCTAAATAAGCTTTTGGAGGCTAGCCTGGGAACCTAACCTTCAAATATAACGTTGTTCCTGTGGGAAAATGCACTCCAACCTCTGAACAACCAACTTGCAAACAAGCTCCTGGAAACGCCACTTGTTTGTAATTGACATTAACATATACACCAGGTCAGAGACAAATATAATACCAGGAGAACAAGTTAACGTGTGTTGAATTGGGAGGCATATTTTCGAAGATTAGCATCTTAAGTGTAAGAGAACGTCCCATTAAAGCTGTCCCTAGGTGCCAATGAAAGGCACCTACCGATATACAGAAACTGCTCTAAAATAAAAATCTGCTATGTAACTTAATGCCCATGGGATGAGTGAGCACAATGTCAATTTACTGTCTACCCAATTCTACTCTAAAATGAATACTACAAGACTGAGTATATATGGAAATGCATATGCCCATGAACACATGAAGGCTTTTGACTCACCTTGACTATTGATGGATACCTATAAAAGAAAAAAAAAGCAACAGTGAATTATATACCTCTCACAACTGAGCAGGTTTCTAGGATCAGCCTCACAGGATAGGTAACAAAATCTCAGGTCAGGGGTTCAGCTTTTCCAGTACCACGAACTAGTAACTAATAATTAAGAAACATAATTTATTGCCTAACTACTTTATCCTCTTTTATTTCAGGTACATTAAGCAGCAGCATAATATAGTAATTAGGAGCCTGGGCTCTGGAACCAGAAGGTATGGAATGAACCCCTACTCTACTGTACCTTCAAGCTTTTGTGCCTGTGGGCAAGTTACTTAACCTCTCTGAGCATCAGTTTCCTCGCAGATAAATAGCAATGACAATAAAGTACCTACACAGTATTGTTTTTAGACTGACATACTGTTAAACTACTTGATAAAGGTTGGCCATTATTATTTGTATTATTATAAATTAAGTGGCAACTTGTGATATCTTTAAACTTAAAATCACTATATAGTTTAAAAGTTATCTCCCAAATTTTCTTCTTCAATGTTGCTTCTCCATTTCTCAACTCCATCTCAAATGTCACCTTAGAGCATTAGAGCATTCAATTATCAAACACATTAAACCACTACACAAATGAGGTAAACAGCATTCTGAACTTTCCGAGCACCTGATCAGTTCCCTGGATATTAGAGATAAGGTCCCTAATTCTGGGTACCTGGCAATAGGTACGATAACATACTTTACCTCTTCATCTTCCTCATCCAGGTATTTTATCTGAATAGTGTTCAGATCAAATGAAACTTTTACCTGCAAATGAAATGTACACAATCTATGATCAAGATATTAAAAAGGTAGTTTGTAACAGAAACCTAAATGTGCTAAGAAAAAGAATGGCATAAAAAGTAAACATTTCCTATGGTTAAAAACAACACCATAGCCCTGGCTGATGTGACTCAATGGATTGAGTACTGGCCTGTGAACCAAAGGATAGCCAGTTCGATTCCCAGTCCAGGGCAAGTGTCTGGGTTGTGGGCTGGGTTCCCAGCAAGGGGGCCTGTGAGAGGCAAACACACATTGATGTTTTTCTTCCTCTCTCCCTCCCTTGCCCTCTCTAAAAATAAATAAATAAAATCTTTCTAAAAAAAAAAAAAAAACACACCATAAAACAAAGTCAAAACACAAATAATGGACTGGGAAAAATATTTGCAACTCAAAAAACACAAAAGGTTAGTATCTGCAATACACAAAGAGCCTCTGCAAAACTGCTAATGTAAGATTAACAACCCAGGTAAAGTAGGCAAGTGTACAGAAATGTCATAGAGCCCTGGCTGGTGTGGCTCAGTGGATTGAGCGCAGGCCTGAGAACCAAGGGGTTGCCAATAGGATGCCCAGTCAGGGTACCTGCCTGGGGTTGCAGGCCAGGTCCCCAGTGGGGGGACGCGTGAGAGGCAACCACACATTGATGCCTCTCTCCCCCTCTTTCGCCTTCCCTTCCCCTCTAAAAATAAATAAATAAAATCTTTAAAAAAAAAGTCGTAAGAAAAAGAAATCAGATATGCCTAACATATATGAAAAGATGTTAGACTTTAACACTAGTCAAAACAATGCAAATTATAGCAGTGAGATGTCATCTCAACAGAATGAAAAAAAACTTAATGTTGTCAAAAATTTAGGTCACTATAATATATTTCTGTGACATGCTATAACTTTTGCAAAGCACCTGGCAGTATTCATTAAATATTAAAATACATGTCTTGTGACCCATTAATCCCACTTTGGGAAATTTCCCCTACAGAACAGTACACAAGTTATATACTATACAAACAGCTATCCCTTGTAGTTTATTTTATAGCAGGGGTGGGGGGGAAAGCAGCCCTGACTTACATAGTTCAGTGGATTGAGTGCTGGCCTGAGAACCAAAGGGTCACTGGTTCAATTCCCAGTTAGGGCACATGACTGAGTTGCCAGCCAGGTCCCCAGTAGGGGACACGTGAGAGGCAACCACACATTGATGTTTCTCTCCCTCTCTTTCTCCTTCCTTCCCCTCTCTCTAAAAATAAATTTAAAACCTTTAAAAAAATAAACTTAAAAAATTTAAAAAACAAAACTGCCCTGGCTGATGTAGTTCAGTGGATTGAGCGCTGGTCTGCAAACCAAAGGGTCGCCAGTTCAACTCCCAGTCAGGGCACATGCCTGGGTGGCCAGCCAGGTCCCCAGTAGGGGGCGTATGAGAGGCAATTGCACACTGACGTTTCTCTCCCTCCCTTTCCCTCTCTCTGAAGATAAATATATAAAATTAAATTTAAAAAAACACACAAAACCTTTTGACCTTGAGGGCATTATGCTAAGTGAAGTAAGTCAGACACAGAAAGACAAATAATGTATGATTTCACTTACGTGGAATTTTAAAAATGAACAGACACACGGAAAACACATTGTGATTGCCAGAGGCAAAGGGTAGAAGGTGGTCAAAAGGTACAAACTTACAGTTGAAAAAATTGTAACCATGGTGATGGATGTTAACTAGACTTACTTATTGCAGTATGTATATAGATTATGCTGTACACCTGAAACTAATATGCCAATTATATTTCAATTAAAAAGAAAATATAAACAATCTTTCAATGAAGGATGGCTAAATTATAATACAATACCAATAATACTGTGGACAATCTATACTTTTTAAAAAATGAGCGTGGATTCTCATCTATTCATTGAAAACTACTGGGTAAAAAAAGGAAGCTGCATACTATGTTTATAATATGATCCTAGTATGATATGGGAAATGTGGGTAAGTACACGTAAAGATGTTAACACTGATTACCCCAAAGAAGTGAGAACAGTGGATAGAGGGAGGGGGCAATGGAGGGATATGAACTTTTTTGGACTGATTCACTTCTATTTATAATGGACACGCATTATACTTTTATAATTTAACATTTACAATAAAGAAAAAGGCAAGCTGTCGCCTAATTTAACTACTAAGAAAAAAATACCTGTGTGTGATTTTCAGATCACCTGACAAACAAGATTCGACTTTCTGGATGACATCTGTCTAGGACAGTATAAAGAAGTTATGTGCTGGAGGACGGAGGACTAGACTAGACTACAGTTTGTGGTCTCTCCACGACTTCTTTTCTTTTTTACTTGCCATAACACATAACCAGTTAAAAGGTTTTTACTAACCAGGTAAAAGCAGGTTTTACCAAAGGATTTTGTTAGATAAATAGTTATACAGGAAGTAAAACATTCACTACTGCAAACCAAACAAGAGTACAAAGGGCAAACCAAGAGGAAGAAAAGCATGAACCGCCCCCGCCCGCTCCCCCCAAAAACATGAGCTTCTGTCTAAGCACCAGTAGCTTTTTCTGTTCAACTTTGAAATAACCTATGACCTAGCAATAAAAGCAAGCAATCAGCACCTGCAAAACAAGAGTTGTATCTTAAATGGTTCACAAACCACAGGAACATATTTGCTCTCAGGCAAGAGAACATTCCTCCGGGGCCTGGTTAGGGTGGGGCCCACACCAATTCATTCCTCGGACTGTTTCTAAAATTAATAGGTTTTCTATGTTTTATCTCACTCAAAAAATAACTTTACCTTTCCTTTCTAAATTCTTCAAAAAGAAATTTATTTGTTGCTTTTACTGGGGCACATCTCCTATATGAATACTGAATTCTTGTCAAAAATAATTTTCCAAAAGGCTCATAAGTGATAATTATGACTTTGCAGCTATGAAACAACACTGCTAAAAATAGCTACCTTGGGGGAGGGGAATCTATGCTTAAAGGATGGAGAAACAAAACAAAGTTAACACAGCCCCCACTGGTGTAGCTCAGTGGGCTGGGCGTTGTCCCAAAAACTGAAAGGTCACTGGTTTGATTCCCGTCAGGGCACGCAGGCCTGGGCTGTAGGTGTGCAAGAGGCAACCAATCAGTGTTTTTTCTTTCACACATTGGTGTTTCTCTCTCTCTCTTTTTCCCTCCCTTCCCCTGTCTAAAAATATTAAATCTTAAAAAAAAAAAGTTAACACTCACCATAGCTTCGACGTCAGCCCAAGTTGTATTTTCTGGATCGGAAACCAAAAAGCTTTGAGTTTCATTTTTAAAAGTCACATTTAGGGTAACCTGTGGTTCCATGTTGTGGGGCTACAGTTGAGAGGAAGAGCAAGAGAAAACACATTAGGAGTGCAAACCGCATAAACGTGTACTCGACAAATACTTATGAGGATTTCATATAGGATGGGCTAAGCTGGGAGCACACAACAGTGAAGGGGAAGACAATGTCTCTGCTCTCCTGCCACTTACAATCTAGTGGGTGGTTTAAAACGAATGTCAAGGGTAAATGTTTGCTAGAGAATGTACGTTTTGGCCATACCCACAGAAATTACCTAACATTTGTAAAATCCTTTAGAATTTTCTGAAACTTTATAATTAGTTAACTAAACAGATACCTAGCATCTATCTACTAAGAGCAGGATACCAAGATAATAAATCAGATTAGGTCTCTACTGTTAGGGAATTTTTTTTAAATTTTATTACTTTATTGTTGTTCATTTACAGTTGTCTGCATCCCCCCCACCACCACCACTCTCCCCAAGGGAATTTATATTATAACTTGAAAAAAACATTCTTCATTTCTTGGAAAAGCAGCCTTTTCTTAAATTGAGCAATCTAGGTTCTCTATTAGATCAATTTTAACAACTCAAGAGGCCAAAGCATTAGCCAAGAAACTACACTGGGGTAGCATTCAACCCCCTTCGTCTAAGCTGTTTTTTGTAGTCTACTTTTTTCTTTTATGGAGAATTTCAAACGTAGGCAAAAGTGGAGAGTAATGAACACCCAACTACAACAATCCATTCAAGGTGACTGACCCTTACTTCAACTATACTCCTGCATACTCCCTAAACCCAGTGGGGACTGACTGCAGGCAACTAATGTTTTAACGAAACTATAGCAATCTAATCAAAAAAAAATTTTATTGATTGATTTTAGGGAGAAAAATTGATTTGTTGTTCCACTTATTCAGGCATTCACTGTTGACTCTTGTATGTGTCCTGACCAGGGATCGGAACCTATAACCTCCGGTGTATCAGGACAATGCTCTAACTAACTGAGCCAGCCTCGGCCAGGGTGCAATCTAATTTTCTAAAAAATATTACAGGGACACTTAAATATATACAAAAAGAAGAGATTACTGGTAATATAGAATAAGCCCTGGCCAGGTGACTCAGTTGGAGCACCATCCCGTACGCCAGAGGGTTGTGGGTCGGATCCCCAAATGGGGATCATAGAGGAGGCAACAAATCAGTTTATCCCTCACATCAATGTTTTTCTCTCTCACCCCCTTCCTCTCTAAAATATATATATATAAACTTTATGTATTGGTTTTAGAGAGAGAAAAGGGGATGAGACAGAAAATGGTTTGTTATTCTACTTATTTACGCATTCATTAGTTGATTCTTTATGTGCCTGACCAGGAATCAAACCTGCAACTTCGGCATACTGGGACGACATGCTTCAGCTACCTGAGCCACCCAGCCAGGGCCTGTTTTTACTTAAGGATTTTATTTATAGTTGTTAGGTTGACTTGTTTTTTACTTTATGAAAAAATAGTTTATTTAAATCTAAATATAAGCTGTAATGAAAAATGTCAGCTTATGAACATATTAACATAACTTTAACAAACATCTACAAAGAGCCAGATTCTGATTCAGGCACAGGAGAGAGAGGAGCAACATTACGTCCCAGAAGTTTACAGCGGAAGAACGGAATGGGGAAGAAGGCAAAAGGGTTGAAAAGAATCGGGTTCCAGACGCATCACTCTGGCGCATTACTAGCCAGGTAACTGTGAGCAAGTCCCTTAACCTCTGAGCTTCAATTCCTTAATCTGTAAAATAGGTTTAATACCTCTGTCTTGATAACCTCACAGTGTTATCATAAGGATCAAATAAAAACGTGTGTGCAAGTTCTTTGAAAATGTTACTCAAATGTGAAAATTATTATGAAGAATCAGCCTTTAGAACCTAAAAATAGTTGTTTTCCACAGCGTAAGTACTGCCCTGTGAAACAATACAAAACAATACAAGGTCATTAAAAAGGACCTTGAAGGTTTGAGGATCAAGGATTTTTTTCTTAATCCAAAAACAATTATCCCCCAATTTTTGTCCTTCTTTGTCTCCACCTAGAGTCAAGTTCACCACCAAAATAATTAATACCGGTTTCTAGCAATCCTGCTGACATCCAGTCACATGGAATGCAATTCTGGAGGTCCTTAAAGCTTGGAAAGAATTCCCCGTCAGCTCCCCAGAATCTTGGGCAAAACAATCAAGGAAAGGAAGTGACTGAAATCAGTCCGCCAAAAGTGGGGACCCCGAAACAGTCTCACTTTTCAACTTCCGAGGAACACACTTCCCACTTTTCCGAGTCCAGAGAAAACTAACCTTCCTCCCCTTTTCTCAAATTACACAATTGGAAATTCGTTTAGATACTTTGGAGCTCATCCAGCTGGTCGGCTGATGAGAAAACAGGAAGTGGGGGAGGCTAGCGGAGCTGGATCGTATCCAGGTCTTCGTAAAGAACTGCCGCTTGGCTTCCATGTGAAAATTCTTACAGCAAGAGTGGATAATCTTGAACTTGTGGAACACCAAAGCGACGGTCAGGCCCACCCGTCCTCGCAGGTTTAAAGACAATAAAATCACGAAGCTGGCGCCTAGGCCGTCAGCTTTTATTAAATGGCATTATTATAACTTCATGCGACTGACTCACCTCCGCTTGGCACAAGTCAGCTTTTCCTCTCCGTTGTTTTTTGTTTGTTTTTTTTTCCAGGATACCGAAAATCTTTAACGAAGCAGGCCTGGGAACCTGAGCTTTGATTACTGTCTCCACCAGAGGCTTGTACGAGATATCCCTGACGTTAAAATGTGTGACCTGGAAAGCTGGGTGTTGGACAAAAGAGGAAAACGGTGCCTTTTTAATACCAGAGGTCCCTGACCAAGGAGACTACTTCATGAGGTTTTTAAAAAGAGGAGGGGGGTGGGGTGAGGAGGCTGTGTGGTCATTTTTTTTCACCTTGCAGACTTCATCCTTAGTCTTCCAGTTATTGTTTCCTAGCACTCCCTGTCCCAAACAGGGCCGCCACCCTCTGAGGACGCTCTCGTTTTCTTTGCCGAGGCCCTCTTTGTGCCGGCGAATCTCAGCCTTCCCGCAGCAGAAGCCGGCCGTTCTGAGTCGTGGGCCCTCTATCCCTCCGGCGGTATCCGCCCCCTCAGCCCCTCAGAACAAGCACGGCTCTCCCATCTGGTCACTGAAAAGAACGGCTGCCCCCAGACACGGAAAAAGTCGCCCCTCTTCTACAGAAGACTCCTCCTTTGAACTTCCCCAAGCCCCCTCAGGGCGACGTGACCCAACCCCTAGGTAATCGCAGCGGCTTTCTTACCAGCTTCCCGCCCCCGGGGGGCGCCGCCTGAGGCCACTGCAGGGACCGTTCGCTGCCAGCTCGGCTGCTACCCCTGCGGGGTGAATCTAACATGGCGGATGGAGACCGGGCCTAGTCCCCAGTTTCTGAGTTTCCGACAAGATGATTGGCTTTTACTACATGTCCCTCAAAGTTACCACCCTATTGATTGGTTGAGAATGCGTCGGCGGGGGCGGGACAAGAGCAGCCAGAACAGCACAACAATAACAAATACTGGGGCCGAGGGGCGGAACTACGAATGCGCAGCCGTGGGCTGGAACCTAGGTCCCCTTCCCAGGTAAGTTCGCCGCCCACGGCGTTCCCTTAGGTCACTGACCTTAGAGAACTCCTTACCCGAGACTCGCGAGGACAGATGGGAATTGTAGTCTCCCTAGGACTGGTAGGTTCTTTAACTTATTCTCCGCTCTCAAGGTACGAAAACATTGACATTCCAGTCCATATCTGTTGACGTGCATAAGCGTGCGGAGCTCTTCAGTCTATCAACTGGGCTGCCCTGAGGATCATGCCCGCTTCCAGTGTCGGAAGCTCCCCTCCATACAACTACAGTTTCCAAGGAACACTCTGGCGAAGGTCTTTTGATCCGCAATGCATGCTGGAAATCGTAGTTTTTTTTGCCTACAATCCTTTTATTTACCTAAACTGGAGACTTCCATTGCGGCGGAAGGGGTGAGGGAACGAGACCTCTGGCGAGTGTGTAGGCACTACCTTGCGCTCTATTCGGGCCTCAGCGCTTCCGACCCCACTGCAGTAATCACTGTGACGTAATAAGAGGCCACTGGCAGCGTAGAAGTGAGAGGGCGGGAGCCTAATAGAAAACTCCGGGAGAATTCCTCCTCTTCCGTCCCTTACTAATTACGTAACACAGGGAAAGACGAGATGACCAATTGGGATCCCCGACAGACTTGGCTCTTTCTGCTCCGCCCTTCCGCAACGTGTTTCGATCTCGCATTCTGAGAGGCTCTCGCTCGGCCGCATCGACTGGTTTCCGTGGCAACGGTAAAGCGCGGGAATTACAGATAAATTAAAACTGCGACTGCGCACCGCAATCTCGCTGAGCTTTCTGGATTGAGGAGGGTTCGGGGGGTGTTTCAGATCGCTGGGTCCCTGGGCCCGGAAGCCCAAACGATTTGCTCCTGAGTAGAGGTGAGAGAGAGAGAGCCTTGGGGAAGGGAGGAGGGCCCAAGGGGTGCCCCGGGGGCCAGGCAAGAAACAGGTATGGAGAGAGTTGGGGAGGGGACTTCTGAAGGATTGCAAGATGGGTATTATATCTGGCAGGGGAGGGCGGAGGGTGGGACCTGAGAAGCCTAAGATATTGAGTATGGGGTAGTCGTGGGAAAGGGGGAGGCACCAAGGATAAGGCGGTGGCTGGATGTGACCGATGGGGAATTCTGATGATAGGAGCTGGAATGTGTCTTGAGGGGGACACCATAATGTAAAGACACGGGTCGATATACATCAGAAGGGGACCCTGAGGAAGAATAGGGGCAGGCAAGAGGAGGAGACAGGATTTTGAGGGAGGGAGAGCCCTTAAGAACTGAATTCTAATGCGTTTCCGAGAAGAGACAAGAGGAAAATAGGTGGGCGTCACTAGTCACAGATGCTGCTGGCATGGATGTGCCTGAGGCTCCTGAGTTGAGGGCAGGCCAGGGCAAAACACTGGGAGGGATAAGGGTGGGGAGCCTTGGCTGGTGTTGGTCTTGTTTTTGTTCCTTTTGGATTTTTTGCAAGAAAAAGAAAACAGGATAATTGTACTAATCTGAGGTTACCACCCAGTCACCCATTGTGGCTTTCTTCCCCTTGCTTGGAGAAAGGAAGAGATCAAAAAGGAAGTGAAAAAAACAATTTAAAGTGGACTTAATTACACGTAGAATTTAAAAAACATAGAATTCTTTTAAAATTAAAGCTTTTGTTATATTAGTTCTATGGATGACATAATTTTAAAGCACTCCAATCCTAATTTCTCTTGTTTAAAAATGACAATGAAACTAAGCCGTTGATTTTCAAGCCTTTTAAAATGATTTATATATATATATATCTGTTATATACATCTGTTTATGTGTTCAAGCTCATTGTAAAAGGAAGAGATGGATTTACGTGTGGATCGCGTTGAAGAGGTACAAAATGTCCTCAGTGCTATGCAGAAAATCTTAGAATGTCCAATCTGGTAAGTCAACAGATTTTATCAACCTGAGATTCTTCCTTGTGTGATTATATGCCATGGGAATGAATAGAATTGACTTTACGTAGTAAGAAAAAAATTACAATGTCTGTTAAGATTAGGCTATTATTAAAGTTGCTGCTTTTCTTAACTGAAGAGCTTTAAGAATATAGAAAATTAACTCCTTTTTCTCCCCTTTTCCTCCCTCCCTCTCCACCACCTCCACACACACACAGCCTCCTGTCTTTCTTAGTCCGCGCAGTGCCTGGTTCTGCGTTTGAGCAGGGATCTGGTTTGGAGTGAGGGGTATTTGCGCTTTCCATCCAGCTTTAAAGCCAGCGTGATCACTTGGAATGGACATACTTAATAATGGCAAAATGAAATTAGGAATGATTGGTGTGTGTGAGTGGGTAGATCTTAGGGAGATCCTTTGGCTGAAACTCGCCCTGTATATTTAAATGAGAATACTGCAAGTCCTCAAAGCCGCAGGTCTCTCTGACTGTTTGGGTGAGCCTTTGTCTTCATCCGTAAAATAAAAAGGGAACTAGAATATTCAAGCTTTTTAAAAATTGAAGTATAATATGTGAAATGCAGAGATCTTAAGTAAGTCAATGAGTTTCGACAAGTGTTATATAATTATATAATATAAATATATACCCTATATTTATATAACTCATATGTAGTTGTATATATATGTATGTATATATATATATATAGAATTTGTATAGCGTAGTCAAGATATAGAGCATTTTCATCATCCTGAAAAGATTTCTTGTGTGTGTTCAGGAGCTCTTAACTTGCCCAACCCTCCATGACTCTTGGAGGACTATGAGTAAAACTGTAATTTAATATAATTGGTTTCTTATATAATTTTATATTTTTTATTTTATGCATTTAAAAGCATTACTTTGAGCCCTGGCTGGTGTGGCTCATTGGTTTGAGTGCCAGCCTTCCAATGAACTGGAAGGTCATTGATTTGATAACCTAGTCAGGACATAAGCCTGGGTTGTGGGGCCAGGTTCCCTGATGGGGACAACTGGTGTTTCTCTCCCTGTCTTTTTTTTTTTTTAAGATTTTATTTACTTATTTGTTTGTTTGTTTGTTTTTAGAAAAAGGGGGAGGAAGAAAGGGAGAGAAACATCAGTGTGTGGTTGCATCTCATGTGCCCTCCACCCAGGCATGTGCCCTGACTGGGAATTGACCCCGTGACCCTTTGGTTTGCAGGCTGGTGCTCATTCCTCTGAGCCAACTCCGGCCAGGGCTCTCCCTCTCTTTCTTCCTCCCTTCTCCTCTCTTTAAAAATAACTAAATAAAATATTTTTTAAGAGAGAGAAAATGCAAGTTGTGTTTTCAGAGAGGTATAAGGTTTATAAAAAACTGCCTTCTCCCCGGCCCCTCAACATTTCAGCAGAACTAAAACAAGAGCTGAATGAGACTTACAGCCTAATTTATGAAGCATCAGAGCCAGAGAAGCAGAAAATGGCAATGGGGGGGAAAAATGCTTTTAAAAGTCATAAAACTCATAGAGTGATCAAAAAGTCCTCAACAGTATGGCATTTGGGTCCATTAATTTTACATTTCTATGGGAAATTAAACCATCAATTAAAAAACCGAGATACATAAAAATTAAAGATGCAAGGTGAAAGTTAATGCTAAATTTTCATATTAGTCAAATATTGTATATTTTACAGCTTATATTTTAAAATCTTTTTTCTATTAGAAATACGCTTAGGTTTGAAACTATTAATGAAACTGTGAATTCTAGTCATTGTTAAACTCATTTAAATGGAAAATTCTAGTGTGGAAACCATAAGTACTGCACTGTTTTTTGTTTTTTTGTTTTTTACAGAGCCCAGTACACGTCGCTGTTATGTCTTAATAAATAATTACTAGAAACACTGACACTCACGGTAGCTGTAGACTAAGCTTCCAGCTTTTCTGAGGTCTCGAGAGCTAAAATGTCTTTGGTTGGCCCCTACGTCACTATTGGCATTTTATTTCTGATAAATGGTAGTTCTTTCTAGCTTTTTACTTATGATTATATAAAACCTTTGACTTTCAAAACAGTGTTCTAAAATGTGGATCCTGGGTAGTGGTTGTTATTTGGGGGACCTACCCTACCTTCTTTTTTCAATTATGTTTCCATTTTAGAAGCTCAAAATGTAGACATACAGTAGGCCTAAAGTACTGATCGGTCTAAAAGGTGTTTAACGTATTTGAGTCACTTTTATAGTAAACATTTATTCTCCTCAGGACCTATCAGAGGAACATTTCATTTTTGTACTTTCATTCCCATTTCCCTCTTCAAAGTCTTTCTTCGACAGTTTCTACCTTCTTACACACACTGGAGTTTTCATCTGCTCAGAGTTTGCTTAGCGTCTGTTTGTACAGCCTGGCTTGGGATTCCCGTACTGAAATACAGTTATTTTCAGAGCTGAGTCAGTGGTGAGAATGAAAGCCCTGTGGTCAGTGTAGCCAACTCCACTTTCTCTTTTACTGAGCCTGTCTTTGATACCAAGCTTATCTGAGGAATAGAGATTTGGTAACAAATCAAGAGTCCTCTTTGTCAGGTTTCTTTCTTTCTTTTTTTTTTTTTTTAATCACATTCAGTCTCAATAATAATATTAACACTAGTACAGGTCACCTCAGGTTGTGAACATTTTCCCAAGTATCATATAATTTTATTCTCACCCTATAGCCTGCAGAGACCCGTAGAGTGGGTGACAGTCTCCTTACAGGAAACTGCAGCTCAGTCAGGCAGAGGGCTTGGCCTAAGGTCACTCTGCTGATGAAAAGACCTGGTAGTAGAAACCCAGCCTTCTGACTCACTGATACTTGTCTCTTCCTTCCCCTGCGCTGCGTCAGAAACCCCTGATTGTAAGAGTTGTGTCACCAAACCCTTCACAATGAGGCTATTGTCCCTAGCTATTTTCTTTTTTAGTCTTTTATTTTCATGGGCTTTGGGGTCAGGCTAACTTGGATACAAATGACAGTTTTGATCTTTTCTGCTTCATTTTCCAAAACTTCTATCCATTTTTACTAAATTTTAATTTCCAGGACCCTTTTCCTTTTTTTTTTTTCTCCCCAGTAGGGTTCTGTTCTGGTTTCCTAGTTATTGATTGCCTTCTCCCTGCATTATTGCCCTTGTCTCTAAGTTTCTTTTTTCTCTTCGATCGTCCCTGATCTATTTACCTCAGTGTTGGCGAAATTGGACCTTGGTCCTTGAGTTTGGCAAAGAAAGATTTCAGAGCCAGGAACTCAAATTTTAAGAGAAAATTTATTTAGAAAGTTACAGAGGTAGTAAAAGTGAGCCGGCTGGGCTGCTAGGCTCAGGAAACAAGTTCCAGAAGCAAAAGAAGAGCCCTTGGGGCTTAGGAGGGGGAAAGGCAACAGGAAAGGGCCTGGGGCGGGTAGAAGGGGGGACAGGAAAGGCGCAGGCGTGCTCCAAGAGGGATAAGCGTCCCCCAGCTTTTCCTGTGATCCTTTTCTGAAAAGTTAAAACGTTTAATGAAAAGAACCACATTCCTGTCGTACACAGGTTACCTGTTGTTTGATGTCCTGCCTGAACTTTACCAAAAATCAGTTTCTAAAGCTCTCAGAATGAATGCCCAAAGACTTAAAATAACCAACAGGTTCCTAGCTGCTCAGGCTCTCGGCTACCTCTCCGACCTCTTCTAGTACTTCCTTCCCCTTGGTCGTTCCATCTAGCACATTGCTTATCGCTGCCTTTCAACACACCAGGCACGGTCCTGCTTGAGTCTCTTTTCTCTCCTCCCTCTGCTGGAACGTTCTTTCCCCAATTGTTGCACAGCTTCTTTACTCCCGTTATTCAGCTGTCCGCCAATGTCACCTTCTATGAGGCCTCTCCTCACCTGTGTATAGTCCCTCAAACACACTACAGTTCCTGTCCCGCTCACCTTTATTGTTCTTTTTAGCACTGTTCCCATACGTTCTTGTTTATTTCTCAGTCAACTGCCCACCACAACTAGAATGTCAGTTCTGTTAAGGGCAGGCTTTATTTTATTCGCTGCTGTGTTTCCATCTCCAAGAAGAGTGTTTGCTTGTAGTAGATGCTCAGTGAACACCTTTTATATTAGTGAACGGAGTAATCTCAGGAAGGTCTTGAGATTTTGTGGATAGATGGATCGGAATGGGAATTTGGGTGATGTATTTTCTTTTCTTGAAGTTTTGATATTTTCCTAAGTTTATTTTCTTAGTTAGTATTTAAAATTTTTTTTATTGATTGATTTGAGAGAGAGAGAAGAAGTAGGGGAGAGGGGAGAAAGGTTGATTTGCTGTTCCACTTATTTCTTCGCTCATTGGTGATTCTTGTACGCGCCCTGACCGGGGATCAAACCCGCAACCTCAGTGTACTGGGAAAACACTCTAGCCAACTGGGACCCAGCCAGGGCTCCATATTCATTACTTTGTTTTTACAAAGTAATCGGAAACTGAACATTGTGTACCTCCTGAAGCAATGTAATAAAAGTACATAGTACCAAAACTGTCCTTGCCAAAAAAATTGAACCTGAATCTGATGGAGCCTGTAGGTCTAAGTTTACAGGGAATAGAGGCTGGAGACACGTACAAACCACGCACCACAGGGTTGCAATCAGCAAAATCCAGAACGTGGGGAATTCTGCAGGTCAATTAATTATTAAATTTTTATGAGACAGCGAGGAAAATTAGAACATTAGTTATATATTAAATGATATTAAGGAAGTTATTTTTTAGAAGTAGTCATGTTTCATGGTTAGTCTAAAAAAGTCTCTTTTAGCCCTGGCTGGTGAGGCTCGGTGGATTGAGTGCAGGCCTGGGAGCCAAAGGGTTGCTGGTTTGATGCCCAGTCAGTGGGGGTGCGTGCAAGAGGCAACCACACATTGGTGTCCCTTTCTCCTTCCCTTTCCTTCTCTAAAAATAAATAAATGAGATCCTTTAAAAAATAAATATTAAGAAATTAGAAAGTCTCTTTTAAAGATATATTCCTAAATATTTATCGATGAAATGCTGGCTAGGATTTATTATGTGGGTGTCAGCCATGGACGAAGTAACGTCGGCTGTGAGTTGGGAACTGTTGAAACCAGGATGGTACAGGGAGTTCATTTTATTGTTTCATTTGTGTAAGTGCTTGAAACTTTTCCTATGAAGAAATTTAAAAGGCAGTCACATGCAAAAAAGCAAGTGCTGTGAGGGAATCCGGAAGAAGTACAAGAAGTTTTTGTCTCTGTGGAGGTTAAAGTTCAGTTAAGATATAGGATATGCACCCACTGATCGTGCAAAAAAGTCACTGAAAGTCATAGCATTGAAACCTAATTGATATGAAGTGATACCAGGTCATCTTTTAAATGCTATAGATATAATATAGAACATTGGAAAGAAAAATACATGTTCTGTCCTTACGTCTGAAAGCTCAGTGAGGCTGAGGATCATATTCTCTGCCGTATTTTTGGCTCCCAGCATAGATAGCATTTAGTAAACATTTATTGAATGAACTTAAAACCTTATCTTGTCTTAGTTACAGCCACTTTACTAGGAATGTACTTATGTTTAAGTGGATTATTGAGCTGCATTCATTTTTGTATCTTTATTTTTTTTACCCTTCTAGTCTGGAGTTAATCAAAGAGCCTGTTTCCACAAAATGTGACCACATATTTTGCAAGTAAGTTGGACTGTTTTATGTGACTCTGTCATTACCTTTTGTACTTATTCTTCGTAACACAGGATACACCTAACTATGTAGAAGCTTTAGCTTCTTCTCTGAAGTAAAAAAGAAACATCCAACTTGATTTCATTCTGTCTCAGAGAATACTCAGAAAGTCACCCTAAGTTGGTTGTAGCCGCAGTTCCGGGTAAAATGCTAACACGTTTATCTCGTGGGATGTCAGCTCACTTTGAACAGCCGTTTGTTTTTTGTGTCCATGGGTGAAAGCAGATTGCAAGCAGTTGTGAAAGAAACAAACTGTGTTTCAGCCTTGCAAATTTTTCTTTTCTGTACGTTCTCCATGTCCCACTTTCCCCCTTCTTTTTTATTTTTATTTTTTTAAGATTTTATCCATTTATTTTTAGAGACTGAGGAAGGGAAGGTGAAAGAGAGGGAGAGAAACATTGACCAGTTGCCTGTCACACGCCCCCCAACCCGGGGCCCGGCCCACAGCACAGGCCTGTGCCCTGACCAGGAATCGAACTGATGACCTCTCGGTTTACGGGACGACACCCAACCCACTGAGCCGCAGCAGTCCAGGCCCACTTTACCCCTTTTAAGGTTCAGCATTTGCCTGCTTCATAATCCTTGTAAAGATAGGAAAGGGTCTGATACCAGTTTATATTTAGGCTGAAACACCAATGATTTAAGTTATATTTACATGTTTTAGAATCTTGCCCTTTGAAATGAAAATGTTTCTTGGTGGAAGAATTTCAGGAAAATGTTTGGTAGGTATTTTGGTGGAACAAGGGGATTTCTCATTTCCATGATGTTCAGCTATGATTTGAGACCTTCCCTGAATGCCAACTAATTTTGGAATTTGTTTTCTTTTTCAATTGAAAAAGCAAGCCATGTCCATGGTCACGTACGTGCTTACCAGCACAGACTACAATTTCTTCCTAACCCAAATCCCTGCCTTCCTCTTCCCGCCCCAGAAACGGCTTCAGTGATCAACTTCCCATGTATCTTCTCGGGAACTTTTAAGTTTCAAGAGTTTTTAACTTGGGATTTGTTGGTTTTTACGAATGTCCTAGAATTATATTCAATTTTAAGTTCAACTGTACTTGTATTAAAAACTTTGGGCATGTGCCCATAGGGGGGAGACAGTCCATAATTTTCATCAGGTTTACTCACATGTTTTCATAACTTAAAAATGTGAAGAGCATCTGTATTAAGGATAATGAGGGCTGGCTGCAGCTGAGGGAAACCTGTTCGCTTTGGAGGGACATCATCTGAGCACTAGTCTGCCAGCTGGCTGGCCCCTTCCTTTGTCTGCATTCTGTGTCCTTCCTATTCATCTGTCCTAACAGGGATCCAGAGCCCATTTCCACCACCTCTTCCTCTTTTCTGTCTTTTTTTTTTTTAACTATTTATTTATTTTTAGAGAGAGAGGAAAGGAGGGACAAGGAAAGGGAGAGGAACCAACTGGGGACCGGCCTGCAACCCAGATATGTGCCCTGACCGGGCATCAAACCAGCGACCCTCCAGTCCCCAGACCAGTGCTCACCCACTGAGCCACACCAGCCAGGGTCCCCCCTTTCTCAAGTCGCCCCAATGGCCTAGATATGTTCCCAATAGTTTCCTTCCGATCCCTAGGCCTGTTCCTCAGTCAAGTACCAGAGCAGCACAACGTTACCTCTCTGCTTCGGGCAGTTTTCAGTTTTGTGGCCTCTAGAGGGAAGTTTCTCAACCCTCTGTAGTGTAGGACCAGTTGCTTCATGGATTGATACTTTGATAAAACAAAATTTAGAAGTCACAGTATTTAAAAGGTTACAGATACCTGAAGATTAACCTTTTAAATGTGGAGCTTTCAGTGTTTCTGGATGAGAATCTTTCTGAAATATACTGTGTGCTTTCCTGTCACTTTGAGTGATGAATACATAGTATTATAGTGAGTAAAGAAAAAAAATCAAATTACCAACATTCGTTACTCTGAGAGCTTGTGGAAGAAGGAAATTACAGGCATAGGAAATAATATGAGCAAAGGTATAAAGAGAAGAAACTAGAATGTGTCCAGAGAAAAAGAAACTAGCTCTGTACACATGTACAGTAGTTGTGTAAGGACAGGAAGGAGCCCTTCAGAAAGGAGCTGGCATTTGCAAGAGGAGGTGGAAAGGGTTGGAAATAGAAAGTGGATGCCAGAGAAATGAAGTTATTATTCATAAGCAGTAATGAAGGAAAAGGAGAATAATTCTGTGCCCTGGCCGGTGTGGCTCATTGCGTTGTCAGTCTGCTAACTGAAAGGTCACCGGTTCAATTCCCCATCAGGGCATATACTTGGGTTGCCAGGCAGTTCCCAACCAATCGATGTTTCTCTCCTTCTCTTTCTTCTCCCTTCCTTCCCCTCTCTAAAAATAAATGGATGGAATCTTTTTTTTTTTTTTTTAAAGAGAACAGTTCTATAGAAAGATTTTGAGGTAGTGTGATCTCAGTGAAGTTGGAGGTAAAAATAGCTGTTGAGATTGAAAGAGTTAATTAAAGTTGGTGACTGGGGGAGAGTGAGAAGGGCTTGTAACTCCCAATGTGGAGAATGTGATAAGCAAAAGAACCAGCCATATTTTAAGTGCTATATTAGAAATAAAAGTAGAGTATAGTACTCATATGACAGATCTACTTTTTCATGAAATCTCTTCTGTAATACCTTTATAATCTGAATAACACTTCGATCTATATGTCAGAAAGCTGGGAAAAAATGTCCCAAGCATTAATTGTATTTTCACAGGATAAATTCTAATTGCTAATGATAAAATAGCAGTATTGACTGGGGCGAGCCTATAGTTCTGAAATCTTTCATGATATATACAAAAAAAACATAAAAGTACCAGTCTTGAAAAAAATTGCTTAAGTCATCCATGCATAGTCTTGCAGTTTTCAAACAACAACTGAAATGTGTAGTATTTTTTGGAAGATCTAGAACCACATTGTCCAAAAAGATATAAGATGAACCATGAGTGTAACTTAAATTTTGTAGTGGCCACATTACTAAAAGGTTTTTAAAAATTAATTATGGTTATATATTTATATATATTTAACCCAATTGTGATCAAAATTTTGCCAACTCAGTATAAACTATATTAATGAGATATTTATTTGACATTCTTTTTTTTTTTAAGATTTAATTAATTTATTTCTAAGAGAGGGGAAAGGAGGGAGAAAAAGAGGGAGAGAAACATCAACATGTGGTTGCCTCTTGCGGTCCCCCCGCTGGGGACCTGGCCCGCAACCCAGGCATGTGCCCTGAGTGGGAATTGAACCAGCGACCCTTTGGTTTGCAGACCAGCACTCAATCCACTGAGCCACTCCAGCTGGAGCTGACATTCTTTTTTCTTTTTTTTTGGCAGTGAGTTTTCAAGAGCTTTTGTTTTTTCATACTTAGAGCATGCTTAGTTCGGACGAGCCGCATCACAAATACTCAGTAGCCCCATGTGTCTCGTGGCTGCTGTACTGGGCAAGCGCAGCTCTAGGAACTTAATGCTCAAAGTAGGACTCGTGGACCTGCAGCAGCCAAATCACGTGGGAATTTGCAAGAATCTCAGCCCTACTCTAAACCTCCTGAATGCGAATCTGCATTTTAACAAGATTCCTCAGGAGAGTCTTATACGTTTTAGAAGCAATGTTCTGGAATGATGACCTTCATATACACTTATTTGGAGGGTAGTAAGAGGAACCAGACCAGGGATGGCTGAGGCCTACAGACCAGATAGATTAAGTAAAGCAAATCTTAGAGTCAACTAAGGAAATCCAGGCAAGTGGTGAGTTAGTATTAGGGAGGTTTGATGGCTAAATACATTAGATCATAATATCAGGGAATTTTGGAGTCTAGAAATCGTTTGCTATGTCAGAGATCCAGAAGTAGGCAAGAGATAGATAATCTAGCAAGTAGATTGAACATAGTTTCTCAGGAGTCTAGAAGCAGAAATAAGCAGAAGTTTAAAGTAGTGCTTATAAGGGAAGAAAAGTAGCAGGGATTCAGCAGTTGGAGGCTAAAGGTTAGGGGTAAGACTCGTCTTCGGGAGAGAAGAGCCTTGACCCATGGGATTGCAATACCAGGCAAGGACCCTAGGCACAATCTTCTAGGTAAAGAGTGCATGATGAATTCTTAATTGTTGGAACTAAAGTACAAATAAGAGGTCTGATCAAGAAAACAGAGCCTTGTTATAGAAACTGACAAGGTGTGGTGGGACCGGCAACATGAGTGGATGCCAAGCTGTGGGACTCTCCTGTTATTTACTTTAACTAGAGACTGTATTGGTGCATAATATTAGTCCTATCGACAGCAATGCAGGACACCCAATATCATCAAAGTCCGCCCATCTTTATTTTGCCTAGACTTAGAACTCTTAATGTATTGCTTCCTGCCAGGGTAGACTTGGACAATAACTCAAAAGTAGGTGAGTTTCCACAATATTGTTAAACTCTTCAGGAAATAGATGTGCTCGGTTCTGTGCCGTCAATTCCTGTCCTCTCAGTTCTGCCCCATCCAGTGCAGTGTCCCATCGCTATGCCGCCACCACACTGTCCGGATGACTACGGCTTTGTGGTGAGGTGCTGAGTTTTTAAACGAATTGTAATCATTTTACTTGAAATACTTACCATTTATGTCTGATTAGACAGCATGAAATAATTACCATTGTTAAATATATCTTATTAACTTTTTAATACATTTTATTTGCTCAAAACAGTAAGCCATATGCATGTAAGTTTATTTTCATAGATCGTTGCTTATGTAATTTGGTTTTCTGCTCATCCAGCATCTAAAAACAATTAAAGCCATTGATTGTAATTCACCTGCCATTACCTTTAGAATGGCTCTTAACGGCAATTGTGAGATGATTTTTTCATGGCTGTTTGCCTTTTGAATATTCCCTCTACAAAAAAAAGAGTAACTTGAATTGTTCTTTTTATTCTTCATAATTTATAGATTTTGTATGCTGAAACTTCTCAACCAGAAGAAAGGGCCATCACAGTGCCCTTTGTGTAAGGGCGATATAACCAAGAGGTGTGTAGCTGGGTGGGGATGGGGGTCGGAAGCAACAGGAAAAAGTAGAAGTTCCTTGCTACCGTAGCTGGTATTCCTATCAAACCATTCCTTGGTAGAAAAATGTATAAAAGGGTGTTTAGCTGACAGGATAAATTATTTCTTATTTTCCTGAAAGTTTTATGGTACCGTATGCAGATACTAGTAATTTGTTGCCTTTTTCTAATGTTTCTGAGTGGTGTAAGAATTTGTTTGTAGCCTTATCTAAAGTAGGACTGTACCACCTGCCCCCATTGTCTCCTGCTCCTCCTATTTTTCTTCCTTGCACACTCAATTTCTACTTATTTACACACACACACACAATGTATTCATATATTGCGCATCCCTCTGTCCAGGATTTAAGTTCTATTAGGTCACTGGCTCTGTCTCAATCAACACAGTTTTTCCAGTGTTTGGCATATAGTAGTCACTCAGATATTTGAAGGAATAAATGAATTATATTGTCCTACAGCTTTCCTACATCAGAATCTTTCTTTGGACATTGTCACCTCCCTGTGCTTTTGAAATAATGTAATCCGTATTTGATAGAAATCCCCAAGAGCTAGAAGTGAGAGGTTGGGTGGATGGGGTTCAGATGTTAAGAATAGTAAGTTCTCTGTGCAGTGGACTTACGTCTACTATGTCTTCAGGGTGCTATTTTAGATAGTTACAGGCTTTTGGTAGGCTTGAATGGCAAAAGAAAATTATAAATACTGACGTCGATGATGTTTTGATTATGTGATGTCACTATTAGTTCTGCTCTTTGAATATAGTTTTTCTAATGTTGCTACATCTTTTTAAAATTAGTTTACATGTCTTTCCTTATGTTAGTGTCCTTAAAAAGTTGATAATTACTTGCTAAGTATGTCTCAATTTAATTTCAGAAGCCTACAAGAAAGTACAAGATTTAGTCAACTTGTTGAAGAGCTGTTGAAAATCATTCATGCTTTTGAGCTGGACACAGGATTGCAGTGTAAGTGTTGTGTAGCCCCAGGGGCCAGTGCTCAAGTGGCTGTCCTTAAAACTCAGGAGGTGGTTTACACAGTTATTTTCTATGAATAGGTGATAAGACTTTTTGGTCTAGGTCTGCAGTCTCTAACCTTTTTGGCAACAGGGATCGGACTTTTCCACGAAAGGGGTGTGGAGTGGGGGACAGGAAGGGGGCAGGACAGGAGGTGGAGCTCAGGCAGGTTGGGCGAAATCAGGAGGTAGAGCTCAAGCAAGCCACACTTACCTGGGGGCCAAAGGGGGGGGGACCATTGTCTGTGGCCCCTAGTCTAGGCTGTTGTTTTTTTTTTTTTAAAGATTTTATTTATTTTTAGAGAAGGGGAGAAACATCAATGTATGGTTGCTTCTCACATGGCCCTCACTGGGGACCTGGCCTGCATCCCAGGCATGTGCCCGGATGGGGAATTGAACCGGCAACTCTTTGGTTCGCAGTCCGTGCTCAATCCACTGAGCTATATAAGCCTGGGCTGGTCTAGGTTATTTTTAGCTCTTTATCTGTTATCTAGTTGTTAGATCATTCCCCAGTGGGGAGTAAAGTGGTCTCACATTTCATTTTATCAGTCCTAAGAGGCATACTTTTCACATTTTAAGGTCTTCAAGTTCAAGGACAGTTTATCACCAATGGTGTGTCACTGTTTAATTGTATGTTTTTTAGTGGCATGGAAAATAATGGTGCTTCTTACATTGTTGGTATCTTAGATTCAGTGAAGTATGGTATTAATAGGCAAATTTGTTAGTATCGGGGTGGGAAAAAGGAGTAGAAATAATCTTGACCATCTGTGTGTTTCCTAGCAGTAGAATTAACAAAGTTGATTTTAAAAATACAACTAAACTTTAACGCATTGTCTTAATACAACAAAGAACATGCACAGGATTTCTCTTGGTTCTTTGATGACAGGTAATACATTTTTCCAATTATAAAAATGTTGTCCCTTGTAATTCACAGTTGCAAAAAGTTATAACTTTCCAAAAAAGGGAAATAACTCTCCTGAGCACCTAAAGGAGGAAGTTTCTATCATCCAAAGTTTGGGTTACCGAAACCGTGCCCTAAGACTTCGACAGAGTGAACCTGAGAACCCTACCTTGGTAAAGCCATTTTCGTTTACTCTGGTAAAATCCCTTTATTAAGTATTGTGAATTAGTGAATATGCTGTGTGCTCATGGAATTATATAAAAAGTCAGTAAACAAGGTAAGGTGGTAAATTGAGTGGTAGGACAGGTGTTCTAATGGCCAAGGTAGAGGAGCTGAGAGACGGTCTGTGTACCTAGTCTGGCAGTCCTCCAGGCATGAGGACGTGTATTTATTTTATTTCCTCTGAAAAGTTGCCTGAAAAGAAAATCAGTGTTTATGATTGAAAATTGCTTCAATTTAAAAGGTGTAATTGTCAAAAAAATGAGTGATTTGCTCCGTTGTGGCTCATACGTGAATGAATAATGGAGATCTCAAAAATAATGTTCTTACGATGTCAGCATCCGTTTTCCAGTAAGTGTTGAAAGACTCAAAAGAAAAAGGAAACCTTCATGGAAGTGATGTTGGGTTTTCAAATATTCTTTCTTATACTGCATGAACTTAGGGTTGCTGGGTTTTTATTGTTTTTACCTATTCTTTTTAAAAATTTATCTTGGTTGCTAACCGTGTTATCAGACGTGATTGGAAATGTGTGCGGAATGAATCTTATTCTCTTTCTATACTATAATATAAAGTATCAGCTTCAAAATATGCTTTTCTTCTTTTAATTGATTGATTTGAGAGAGAGAAACATCAATTTGTTGTCCCACTTATTTATGCGTGCATTGGTTGCTTCTTGTATGTGCCCTGACAGGGGATCCAACCTGCAGCCTTGGTGTACTGGGGGCAATGCTCTAACCAACTGAGCTCCCTGGCCAGGGCCCAGCATGTGCTTTTCTTATACTTCAAAAAATTACACAGATAATACATACTCTGTTTTAAGAAATTTAAAACAACACAGGAAAAACAATGTTCAAATCATTAGAGCATAACATACATTTTGATGTGTAGTTTGCCAAGTGATTTTTTTCGGGTGTCATAAATTTTAGCTAATTTATTATGGTCTACTTGTTTTTTTCCATGGCCTCAAACTGGCTAATAATTCGTTGATTATTTTTTATTGCTTAGCAGGAGACTGGTCTTGGTGTCCAACTCTCTAACCTTGAAATTGTGAGATCGCTGAGGACAAAGCAGCAGGTACAATCTCAGAATAAGTCTGTCTACATTGAATTGGGTAAGAGTCTCAGATTTCTCAAGTTTAGAATAGCGGTGTTACAGTTTTACCAGAAACCTTGGTGATAATTGACACAATTGTAGGGAACTTTGAGAAATGAAAATAAAATAATATTATTAGCCTTATGGTGTGTTTATAAATAATGCAAAAGATGAAGCTCTTACCTTGAAGAGCCTTCCTTCATAAAGACAGCAGAAGAAAGCTGTCTGGTTACAAGTATGCGTAAATACACAGCAGGTCCTTGGGAAACGTTTCTTTCAACATCGTTTTGTTATAACATGATGAGATGTTTATATCAGTTATTCTGTGGATAAAATTGGTTTTGTTATATGGCAGTTTGCTCGAAGTGGCAGAAACAATTGACAACATTAAGTGAGGACTTACTATACTTTGGAAAGATGGATAAGAAAGAATATGATTGGTTGGCGACAGCGTTTGGAAGGATCCGAAATAAATTGTACTAGACTAGAAAGACTTATTTTTTTAAGATTTTATTTGTTTATTTTTAGAGAGAGGGGAAGGGAGGGAGAAAGAGGGCGAGAAACCTCAATGTGTGGTTGCGTCTCACACCCCCCCAACCGGGGACCTGGCCCACAACCCAGGCATGTGCCCTGACTGGGAATCAAACCAGCGACCCTTTGGTTCACAGGCTGGCACTCAATCCACTGAGCCACACCAGCCAGGGCAAGAAAGACTTTTAAGAAGAGCTGAGCTCAGTTCAGGTAGTTTTCTCTAGTTGTCTTATCCTTTGGAATATATTTATAATTAGAAAGAGTGGCCCTCCTTCGGGCTCTCAAGTGCCACCATATGTTTACCGTAGCACTTATCAGAGTCTCTGGCAATTATTTGTATGTCATTTTCCCTCTTACAATCATACGTTCCTAGACTTACCATTTTTATTTTGACTATTTTTGTGACACAACAATAATCAAAATTATAATAGCCAATATTTAGGAGCACTTAGTACACTGTTGTACTTGTAAAACTCACGGGAGAGGCCTGACAAACCCCATGAAGTTGTTACTGTTATTATATTTATTTTATAGATGATTAGATTAAGGCACAGAGAGGTGGTGAAGCTCGAAGTGGCAGAGCCATGATTCAAACCTAGGAAATCTGACTTCAGAGCCTGTGCTTGTAACTACTTCTCTGTATTGCCTGACATATGTATCATCATGCCTGCCATGTAGTGGGAACTTAGTAAATATTTCTTGAATTAATATCTGTTTTGCAAAAAGTGTGTGTGTTGTTTTTTTTTTTTTAGTTTAACCTTTCAATAAAAATTATTTTATTGATTTGGTATTTGGTGAATTTTTTTAGGATCTGATTCTTCTGAAGATACAGTTAATAAGGCAAGTTATTACAGGTGAGTCAAAGAGAGCCTTCGTCTCTGAAGTTAGCATTTTTTGTATTTTGTTAATACTAAGGTTCGGTGTGTTTTTTAGGTTAGAATTATAGCATTGAAATAGACCATCTTCTTTAATCTCGTTTTATAGCTGAGTAAATACCCTTTTTGTTTGTTTAAATTCTTTTGTTTAAGTAGCAGCTCTGCACAGACCCACTTCCAGCAGATGGTTCTGCTCTGTGCTGGCTTAGCTTCCTGTGTATTGACACAGGGGGAGTCATGGCTAATGAAAATATTAGAGGGCTCCGTTGTGTTTTTTTTTTTAAGATTTTGTTTGTTTGTTTGTTTTTAGAGAGAGGGTGAGGGAGGGAGAAAGAGAGGGACAGAAACATCAATTGGTTGCTTTTCATACCTGCCCCGACCGGGGACCAAACCCACAACCTAGGCATGTGCCCTGACCAGGAATCAAACTGGTGAGCTTTTGCTTGGCAGAATGCTGTCCAACCAGCTTGAGCCACACTGGTCAGGACTAGAGGACTCCGTTTCTCTTTGCTTCCTCTGTTCCTCAATTCTATCTATTCCTCAAACTTTACCTATGTGAATTATGCAATAATCTGCAAGCAGCCCCAAACTGTTCCCTGGCAAATTGCTTTCCTTAGGAATTGCTGCTTGATCTTAAGATCTGTAATATCTTCTGTGAACTGTAATGATTTCATTGCCAATCAGAATTTGTTTGCAAATAGCTTTTTCCTAATCTCCCAATTGAGAGCAAGTGGATTCTAGCCAGAAAAGAAATACAGAAGGCGGAGTGGCAGAAGGGTGCCATCTTTGCATACTGTTGGCCTGCCTCCTTCATCCCAGTGCCCCCCCTTAGATATCTTTGTTCTTGCATTCTCATTAAGATACACTTTTTTAAGTTTTGCGGGAACATCTTTTGTTTATTTTTGCTTTACTGTCTTTTGGTCATTGTTTGTCTTTAAAAGGGCTATCATTTAAATTTGGATTGTCCCTAAAGCGGTGTTCCGCATTCTTGCTCTCTGATGTCTGTGACTGGAGGTCAGCATTTGACCCTTTCTTTCTGACCAGTAGTTACTAAAGAGCAGATGTCCAAAAGTGAACGAAATCTATGAGCTCGCCACCACCCTGCCTAACGCCGTGAAAAGACTTGATTTCGTTCATTTGACGACTCTTTGAGCGCATAGCTAGTGTTTCTCACTGAGGCCTTTGTGTTTCCCCTGCAGCGTAGGCGAGCACGGTCTGTTACAGACCCCCCCTCGAGGAGCCGGGGCTGCAGCCCATTTGAGTTCCGCAACAGAAGGTAATGCACGTCTTCCCCACACAACAGACAGTGAAGAGAGAATGGGTGGGTACAGCACTGTGCTTAAGTGATTCTGAAGACCATTCAGGATGGTTGTTATTCACAAACATCTCTTGGCAGAGGTAGATTATCGTTCGTTCTCTGATGTTGTGGTACAGCCTGGTCTGTTTCAGTGGCACTGGACTGATGTGATGGTAGTAGTACCCTGTGTAACTGGTCATTGCCTTTTACTTTAAGTTTATGTGTTTATCATCTTGTGCATACTGGTATTTAAATACAGGCTGTATGAGTCTGAAGATGGAACAGAGCACAGTATGCCTGATGCCCAGTCTGCTTTTACTTCACTGTTACAGGTTATAGACACAGGAGGTGTGGTTTAGGAGTAGGAAGAATTCGGAAATTTAAATTCTCTAATGAGAATCTAGGAATGATACGAAACAGTACGAGCTACATTTTCAGTATGGTTGGTTGTTTAATAAAAGAGTTTCTCTAACAATAGCCAGTTGTTTCATTTCTACCCCAAAGTTGTATTTTCCCATGGTAATTTAGTTGTTAATCACCTGTTACTTTTGTGTGCTTACAGCCGTTTGTGAGTTTCCTGAGGACATCACCAGGGTTGAACATTATCAGTCCAGTAATAAAGACTTGACCACCGCCAAGAAGAAGAACGCACCTGAGAAGCTTCCAGAAAAGTATCAGGGTATTTCTGTTTCAAACTTGCATGTGGAGCCACGTGGCACAAGTACGCGTGCCAGCTCATTACAGCGTGAGGACAGCAGTTTGCTGCTCACTACAGAGAAGATGAATGTAGAAAAGGCTGAATTCTGTAATAAAAGCAAGCAGCCTGGCTTAGCAAGGAGCCAACAGAGCAGATGGGCTGAAAGTAAAGAAACATGTAATGATAGGCAGACTCCCAGCACAGAGAAAAGGGTAGGAGTTCTGAATGCTGATCCCCTGAACGGGAAAAAAGAATCTCCATCCTCTGACCATCCTAGAGATTCCCAAGATGTTCCTTGGATAACGCGGAATAGTAGCATACAGAAAGTTAACGAGTGGTTTTCCAGACGTGATAAAATACTAACTCCTGATGGCTCACACGATGGGAGGCCTGAATCAAATGTGGAAGTAGCTGATGTAGTAAAATTTCCCAGTGAAGTAGATGGATATTCTGGTTCTCCAGAGAAAATAGCCTCACTGGCCAGTGAGCCTCATGGTGCTGTATCATGTGGAAGTGAAAGAGTCCAATCCAAACCAGTAGAAAGTAATATTGCAGATAAAATTTTTGGGAAAACCTATCGGAGGAAGGCGAGCCTCCCTAACTTGAGCTCCATAACTGAAAATCTGACTATAGGAGCATCTGCTTCAGAACCTCAGATAACACAAGAGCGTCCCTTCACGAATAAACTAAAGCGTAAAAGAAGAACTACACCAGGCCTGCATCCAGAGGATTTTATCAAGAAAGGAGATTTGACAGTTGATCAAAAGACTCCTGAAAAAATAATTGAGGGAACTGACCAAATAGAACAGAAGGGTCGTGTGATGAATATTATTAATAATGGTCATGGGAATGACTCAAAAGGTGATTGTGTTCAGAAAGAGAAAAATGCTAACCCAACAGAATCACTGGAAAAAGAATCTGCTTTCAGAACTAAAGCGGAACCTATAAGCAGCAGCATCAGCAATATGGAACTAGAATTAAATATCCATAGTTCAAAAGCACCGAAGAAGACTAAGCTGAGGAAGAAGACCACTACCAAGCATATTTATGCACTTGAACTCGTAGTCAGTAAAAACCCAAGCCCACCTACTCATACTGAACTACAAATTGATAGTTGTTCTAGCAGTGAAGAGGCGCAGAAAAAAAATTCTGAGCAAATACCAGTCAGACACAGCAAAAAGCTTCAACTGGAAGGTAAAGAACCTGCAGCTGGAGCCAACAAGAGTAACAAGTCAAATGAGCAAATAAATACAAGACTTGCCAATGACGCTTTTCCAGAACTAAGTTTAACAAACATACCTGCTATTTTTACTAATGGTTCAAATTCTACTAACCTTAAAGAATTTGTTGATTCTAACCTTCAGAGAGAAGAAATAGAAGAGAATGTAGGAACAATTCAAGTGTCTAAGAGCACCAAAGACCTCAAAGATCTGATATTCAGTGGAGGAAGAAGTTTGCAAACTGACAGATCTATGGAGAGTACCAATATTTTATTGGTACCTGAAACTGACTATGACACTCAGGACAGTGTCTCACTGCTGGCACCTGACACCCCAAGGAAGACAAAAACAGCACCCGATCAAGGTGTGAGTGGGTGCGCAGCAATTGGAAACCCAAAGGAACTTACCCACGATTGTTCTAATGACACAGAGGGCGTTAAGGATCTATTGAGATGTGAAGTTCAGGAGACAAGCATAGAAATGGAAGAGAGTGAACTTGATATACAGTACTTACACAATACATTTAAGGTTTCAAAGCGTCAGTCGTTTGCTCTGTGTTCAAGTCCAGGAAATCCAGAAAAGGAATGTGCAACCGTCAGTGCCTGCTCCAGGTCCGCAAGGAAACAAAGTCCAAGAGTTACTCGTGAATGTGGACAAAAAGAAGAAAATCGGGGAGAGCAGGAATCTAGTATCGAGCGTGTCCAGGCACCTCACACAGCTGCAGGCTTTCCTGTGGTTTGTGAGAAAGACAAAAAGCCAGGAGAGTATGCCAAATACAGTACGAAGGGAGTCTCTAGGCTTTGTCCGTCATCTCAGTTCAGAGGCAATGAAACTAAACTCACTATTGAAAGTAAATACAGAATTTCACAAAACCCGTACCATATACCATCCATTCCTCCTGTCAGGCCATTCGCGAAAACTATAAGTAAGGAAAACCTGTCAGAGGAAAAGTTGGAGGAACCCTCAGTGTCACCTGAAAGAGCAATGGGAAAGGAGACCGTCATTCACAGTACAGCAAGCACGGTGAGCCAGAACAGAACTAGAGAAAGCACTGTTAGAGAAGGCAGCTCAAGCAGTACCAATGAAGTAGGCTCCAGTGGTGAAAATATTCAAGCAGAACCAGGCAGAGACAGAGGATCCAAATTAAGTGCTATTCTCAGATTAGGTCTCCTGCAACCTGAAGTCTATAAGCCAAGTCTTCCTTTGAGTAATTGTAAAGATCCTGAAATAAAAAGACAAGGAGAAGATGGGGGAGTAGTTCAGGCTGTTATTGCAGATTTCTCTCCATGTCAAGTTTTAGATAACCCAGAACAACCTCTGGGAAGTAGTCCTGCCTCTCAGGTTTGTTCCGAGACACCAGATGACCTGTTAAATGATGACAAGATGAGGGAGAATAACAGCTTTGCTGAAAATAAGGAAAAGTCTGCTGTTTTTAGCAAAAGTGTCCTGAAAGAATTAAGAAGGAGCCCTAGTCCCTTAGCTCATACATGCCTGACTCGGGGTCACCAAAGAAGGGCCAGGAAATTAGAGTCCTCAGAAGACGACATGTCTAGTGAGGATGAAGAGCTACCCTGCTTCCAACACTTAATATTTGGTAAAGTAACCAATATGCCTTCTCCATCTATCGGACACAATGCTGTTGCCACAGGGAGTCTTTCTAAGAAAACAGAGGCGAACCAAGCGTCTTTAAAGAGTAGCTTAAATAATCACAGTGACCAGGTGACATCAGCAAAGGCATCCCAGGAACATCACCTTAGTGAAGAAGCAGGATGTTCTGTTAGCTTATTTTCCTCGCAGTGCAGTGGAACGGAAGGTTTCGCCGCTACTACAAACACCCAGGATTCTTTCTTGATGTTCGATTTTCATTCTAAACAAGTGAGCCATCAGTCTGAAAACGAGGAAGTTCTGAGTGACAAGGCATTGGTTTCAGACGATGAGGAAAGGGAAGCTGACCTGGAAGAGGATGATCAAGAAGAGCAGAGTGTGGATTCAGACTTAGGTATTGGCACTGTCTGTTTTATAGAAATGAGCTAGATGTGTATCCTTCGAGGGAGCACATTTTATGAGTTTTCCAAGTACAATTAAAGTAACTGCTTCTTCAGCTCTAAAGCATGTTCCTTCTAAGGTGCTTTTCCTTAAAAGTCCTTCACCTAGCTGGAACATCTCTAAATGCCCGAATTGTTGGTGGACTTGCTTCTGGTTTTCACTGTGTGATGATTTCTGGAGGAAATCTGGGTGTCCCAAAACAAGGCGTGTAATCACTTTTTATAACAGGAAAGTGATATTTGTCCTGCCAGTGGGAAGAAACAGCTACAGCAAACTGCAGTGTTGGCTGATTTTACATCTGAATCTCTATTTTTATTATCATTTAAGATGAAGCAGCAGCTGAGTATGAGAGTGAAACAGGCCTCTCAGAAGACTTTTCAGGGCTGTCCTCTCAGAGCGATATTTTAACCACTCAGGTAAAAAGCATGTGTGGATGTGTTTGTGTGGCGTCTTCCGCATTCAGTGGTGTGCATCCCGCAGTCTTACGTTTGCTTGTATCATCCCTCAGAATCAGTGATGTAACAGCCGTGTGTGGTACCTTGTCTCCAGTCAGATTATAACAATCATCTGTTTAGGTCGAACTCATGCAGCCTTTTATTTCTCACATACCACCACTCACTAACATAAATACTGAATTTAATGAATAAGCTAGGTGTCCAACCCGCAGGCCGTGTGTGGCCCAAGATGGCGTAAATTTACTTAAAACATTTTTTTTGCTCATCAGTTTTCGTTAGTGTTCGTGTATGTAATGTGTGGCCCAGAGACGCCAAAAGGTTGGACACCCCTGATAGCTGCTGAACTATGAAAACCCATTTGCCCTGTAGCAGAAACATACAAAAGCACCACTGCATCAGAGGAGGGCCATGCATTCCACTTGGGTATACGGAGGCGTTAGCAGAATAGATGAAGTAGCAAGGGATCATCTGTTGATGTATTGTTGGTGGGGACTTCTGGAGGGGATCATCAAACTGGGCCTTGAAAGATGAGAATTTTTCCAGGTGGGAAGAGAAGGGAGGCGGCAGTCCAGGCAGAGGCACAAAAGGGATGCAATGCCCAGGAAGCACAAAATTGTCCTATGTGACTAGGAAACAGGGCAAATGGGTGGTTTGGGAGAAAAAATAAAAGATGAGGGGGTATGGAAGGCCTTTTGAACGCTATGCTTAGCAATTTGGACTTTCTCCTGCAGGCTGTAGCGAGTGGTAATGAGGTCGTTTTCGAAAGCATTAACTTAGCCGCAGCCTACCACTAAGGCCCTTGTGGAAAGAGGGCGTGATGAGCATGCTCTTGAGGAATTTCCCCAGTA
The DNA here is from genome assembly GCA_007922815.1 of Macrotus californicus. Lineage (NCBI taxonomy): Eukaryota > Metazoa > Chordata > Mammalia > Chiroptera > Phyllostomidae > Macrotus > Macrotus californicus. The sequence goes on along the minus strand of VMDR010000770.1, from coordinate 143,389 downwards.
GTGTAGCTGTATTAAAAGTAGAAATCAGAGTAGCATAGTTGGAAATGGAAGAGTAGGGCTAATTTGAGAAACACGTAAGAATTAGAATCAAGAAAAGTTGGTAACCAGTTTGGTGTTGGTCTCCCAAATGTATCTGTCCAATTGCCTCTACAGGGGAATTGTCCAAGCGATGAAGTAACTCCCTTGGGAAAACCCGAAGGACAGTTAACTGATTCTCCCATTACTACTTTTTCTGATTTTTTTCAACCCGTTTAATGGCCGCACAGTGGGTAGATGTGAGGGCTGCAGTATCTGACGCAGCTGCTAAAGGTTACGGGGTCCGTGGTTCCGCTCCAAATTGACTCGGGCAGGTCCTTTCTGCTTAGCGGTGGGACTACCCGCAAGCACCACATGGTGGCGATGGCGCTGCTGCAGACCTCCGCAGCCAGAACCGTCTCAGGGCAGCACTGGAAGCCTTCGTGGAGCTGGGAGTACGTTTTCTGGTCTTAAAAACCTGAAAACTATGAACTCTGTGTAGCAGGAGAAAGTAGATGGCTAGTTTTTAGGGGAGCAAAGCCATTTTCAAGGATCAGAAAAAGAATAGAAGAGTGGGACAGTCTGGTTCCCCAGGGCTTGCTGGCAGCCATTAATGTTCTCTGTAAAAGTAAGGAAGAAAGGTATATTTTGCAAATCTTGATTATCAGATACTTTGCTTATCAAAACCCTTGTATTTAGCAGATATCCTTTTGAAACGAGCCCTGTATATGAAGAAGAGTCCCTTGTCTTGAGTTGAAAACAGTAACTGTCCTTACGGGGTTTCCTAGGGCCGTTTCTGTTGGTCCCCTCCCTCACACAGGTCCTTCTCTGTGAAGTCCTCTAGGTACCGTCACCATCTAGAATGGCAGTGCCATGCGGACTGTGTCCCCGGCACCAGGACACTGTCTGACATGTGTGTAATAGATGGTCAACAAAGAGCTGTTGAGGGAACCAACAGATAAATTAAGGAATTCGCTCTTTGTTCGTTCTGTTAGAAACTAAATGTTCAAAGAATCCCAGAAAAAGAAGTGTCCCCAACAAGCCAGAAATCAGACATTTTTATATGGACTAACCCAAATCACTTCTGAGTCCCACAGTACTAAATCTTTGAAACACGGCCTGTGTAAAATGTTAACAGAGTCAGGCTAATTTTAAATATCAAAAGTGTTTAAGCACCTTAATTATTTTTTTGCTCCTGAGCTTTTAAAAGAAAGTGCTGTGAGAACTTCAAAAGGACGTCACAATAAAGCAAGTCTATTAGGAAGAGTTTGATGGCTTTTTTTTTTTCTTTTTAACTCCTTTAATATCATTCTGAAATAATTTCATGGGCATTAATTGCATGAATACGGTCGGATTAAAAGTTGTTCAGCCAGAACTTACAGTTCCATACTAGGTGATTTTAATTCCCACGCTAAAATTAATTGGTATGACATTCTTGCATTCTGGCAAGTTTCTAGAAGAGGGTAACTTTCTCTGTTTTTTTTTTTTGTGTGTTTGCAGCAGAGAGACACCATGCAGGATAACCTGATAAAGATCAAGAAGGAAATGGACCAACTGGAAGCTGTGTTAGAAGAGCAGGAGAGCCAGACTCGCAACAGGTTCCCTGTCCTCATAGCTGATTTTTGTGCCTCTGAGGACCAACTGAATCTGGAGCGAAACACATCAGAGAAAGGTTTGAAATATTGGCCAGATTCCTCTCAAGCAGAATTCTTCCCTTCCCCACGTCTTTATCTCCAGAACAATGTTGACCCAGCTTGAACATTTTATGATCTTTGCTCAGCATATATTTTTTGAGTCACTCCACGGATAATTTTAGAGCCGTGGTTCTTGTACTTGCTTAGAGTTAACTTACCATTCAGAGAGACCAAGAGAGTCATTAAGTGTCGTTGTCTGACTGGGTACCCACAGTGACGAGAGGCTACAGGGAGCCCACAGGAAGCTGAGTGTAGTGGGATTCCATGTCCTTTCTGGTTCATAGGAAGTGATGCTCTTCAGGAACTGCATCTTGATCCCAGAAAACCCAGTTATGTGGCAGTCAGGTGCTTTATCCCAACACTATAGTTGTCAACATGGCCAGACGGATCTCTGAGGAGGCATTTGGAGGAAGCAACAGGTGGTGTTGATCAGAGCTGACTTCCCATAAGACACAGGTGGCAAACACGAGGCCCGAAGGCCAAATCTGGCCCTCCTTGTTTTGTACGGCCTGGCGCCTTGTTTCTACCCGGTGGCAGCACCAAGCTCCTTGCCCCTAGTTAAGGAGTAGTTAACATGTGTACAGTCCTAAAATTACTTTGAAGGCAATTGTGAGGCTGATGTGGCTCCTGGTGAAAATGAGTTTGACACCCCTGCCGTAAGAAGTGAGAACTGAGCTGAAGGATAGTGGCATAAATGAAGGACAATGAAGTGAAATTTTGAGTATTTAAAGTGGTACCTCGGTAGTCATTAATCCATTCTGACAAGTGGTGAGCAAGTGACAATTGATGAAGCATTTTCTCTTGCGGGTTGGCATCATGGCTCATACAAGTTCTAGCAAGTACGTTCAGTGGCGAGCAAGAGCCAAGTGCTGAAACATTTCCCATCAAAGTGCAATGAGTACCAGGTTTGACGAGTTCTGAAGCCAGTGAGTACCGAGGTACCAGTATAATTGGAAAGAGTGTTATGAAAAACAGCACAAGGGCGGGCTTTTAAATAGGGCAGATATGTAGCCAAGTAGATGAGAGGTTAGGCACAGGCAGGGTTTCAGAGGGGGAACTGGTGCTTACAAACAGGCAGGTGTGGCGAGGCCTCCCTAAGTATTACTCATTACTGTCTCAGTGATACTACCCAGCTAACTTAGTGTTCGCATCGTCGCTTCCTTCCCCGCGTCCTACTTGGGGCAATAAGGCCTTCCTTTGAGTCTTTCTAGGAACGCAACTCTTCATTACTGAGAATCATGGCCTTGGTCAGGGAGTGTGCTTGGAGAATTTTTATGTTCGGGAGAAACAGTAGCTTATGCATGAGAAGTTATAAACTTGCTGTGGCAGTGGTTCGGGTGTATTTCCTTAAATACTTTCTCTGTGATTGTATCTTCATTCGTTCACACCCCAGGTAATGCAGCCCAGAGTCTAGGCCCCAATACACTGCGCCTCTTTGAGGTGCTTTTACATCTTCAGTCTAAACACAGACTAGACTTAATTTTTTGTGCACAACTTACAAAATGTTATTATCTGCCTTTGATTGTGCGTGTATATCTGTCTCCTCTTTGGGGGGCAGGGTGTTTATTTTTTCCTGAAGACCTGTAGACAGAATGTTTCTTTGTGGCTTTCTTTTTTTATTTTATAGATGCTATATTCTCATGCACTTTTATTATGGAATTGAACCTTATTGAATATTTCTGATTCTCTATATAAAAGGTTTTTGTTAGGTTTTATCCTTGGTAGTAAACTTATTCACTGTTCTGGTGTCATCGCATCAAATGTCCTGCCCTCAGCATAGATCTGCCCTACTGTTTATCTCAGGGTCATTCTCAAGCCTGTGTAATATTTTTGTGCAGCACTGGCTGGGTCGCTCAGTGGGTTAGGGTGTCATCACAATACACCAAGATTTCAGGTTTGATCCCTGGTCATGGCACATACAGGAATCAACTAATGAGTGTATAAATAAGTGGATTGACAAAACAATGTTTTTTTCTCTGTCTTTCTTCCCCTACTTCCTCTTTCTCTCTAAAACAAAAAATATTTTTATGCATGTGTGTTTACTTACCCATTATGAATTATATGTGCCTCCCTCTGCAGGTAAAGTTTTATCTTTTTCAAGATTTTATTTATTTATTTACTTATAGAGAGAGGGAAGGGGAGAGAGGAAGAGAGGGAGAAACATCAGTGTGCAGTTGCCTCTCACGCGCCCCCCACTGGGGACCTGGCCCACAACCCAGGCCTGTGCCCTGACCAGGAATCAAACCGGCAACCCTTTGGTTCACAGGCCGGCACTCAATCCACTGAGCCACACCAGCCAGGGCTAAAGTTATTTTATATCAGGCACTTTGTTGTTTTTTTCCTCCTGGATTACCTGTCATTCATAAAGTAAGCATTACCATTTGTAAGATCATAGTCCGTTATAACGGAAGTGATTTTCAGACGCATCTGAGCTTTTTTTTATCCCGTAGTACATTTATTCCTGGAGGCACTTGTTAAAAACTCCTAGGCTCCTCCCCTGGAACTTCTTAATCAACTGGGTGGATGGGGTATGTGCTTTTGAAAGCTGAATTTTACTATGGATTTTATATTTTATAGTCTGTCATTTCTTTATATCTCTTTTCTTCCCCAATGTCTTTTCCTTTTCTCCCAATACTTTGCACAGTGCTTAGCACATAATAGGCAGTCAATAAATTTATTAAATGTTTTGTCTGGCCCATATTCCCTACCCATGAAAAATATAATATATAACATGTTAAGATCCTCAGATAAGGAAATGATGTAAGGGGGACTATGGTCCTGTCCCAGTGCTTGGGCTCTGGATCCCTGCATCTATGAAGTAAGGACTGAGGGAAAAGAACAGAAAAACTTCTGCCCCGTATTTTTAGGTACCATTGGGTAATTGAGTTCCAACGCAGGTTAACTTACTTTCTTCATAGCTTGATCCCACTGTAGTGAAAAGAGGAACTGATAGGCTACATGTGCAGATGTGGTGGAGTGACTTTTTCCTCTGTGTGTGTCTGAAGCTTCCTCTCTGCCCTTTCACTTCTTTTAATAACCCTTCCTGGCGGTTAATTCCGTGTGGTGTGATGCCTTAGAGCCTGTACATTGCCCTTTACCAGTTACCGCCCTACATTTGGGGGAAATGATATCCTTATTAAAAAGCTTTGTGTACCCCGTTGAAAGAAAAACCTGCATGGTTAGACTGCTTACTTTCAGCAGCTGGTGGCTCCGAGGCAGAGTTCTTGTGTTCCTAGAAACTCACAGGTCCAGAGAAGACGAGCACAAAGGAAACGATAAATAATGCATCTGAGAATTAACTCAGGAAATCAATAATTATTTCCCCCCAGGTCACCCAGCGTCTTAAAAAACAGTTTAATTAATACAGCCCTTTGTTTACACTTTTCTGCTTCAATTTATGGATTCTAGCTTTTCTGATAAAAGCTTGAAATAAATTACAGTCATCAGTGACTTTTTAATGGGTAAGAAGACATTTGTAATTTTAAGTATTTGTTTTTGCTTTTTAAATATTTCTGCCTTTAAGCTACTTCCTAGAAAGCAGTGGCACAGTGATGCGTTTGGAGGAATTAATAAATAAAAAGGATGATACTAACGTGTCAGAACTTTGCCTTGGGTCTATTGTGCGTTTTTTCCTTCCTTGTGCATTTCATCAGGAGTTCATGCAGTCAGAAGTTCCGTGAGAAGTCGGCGCCTTGGTTTGCGGGGGAGAGGTGGTTTGTTCTGTTTTTCTTACTAATTGAAAATCTGAAGCAAAATATTACCTGATTTTTCTTTCTCATGTGACTTTCCCTCTGATTTTCCCATACATGTAAAAGCTCATATCCATTGTATAATCTTTGGTGTGGAGGCAGTAGGGATGGAAAAGGGAATGTTCTTTGCTTTCCAGTACTTTCTCTTCCCTGTTATCTAAGGGGATTTGAGTATAAATTAGTTTCCTGTAGAGATAAAAAAAAAATTATTCCTTATCCTTGTTTCCTTATCCTTGAGGACCAAAAAAATTGTAAATCTATAGGATTTTTTTAAAGCCTTGAATCAGGTATCCTTGTTTACGTAGTCTTAAGGTGTTCCTTTTATTTATTTATTTTTTCGTTCCATTTAGCGCTGGGTCACTTGTGTTTATGAAATTCTGTGTGAAATACTTGGCGTAAAAACCAAATTGATTGTCATGTTTTGAAAAAAATTGATATACTCACCTGAATTATCACCATTGGAACAAAGCAGTTGCAAGAAACAAATTTCTTGGTTTTCTCTTTTCTTTTACAACAGTATTAACGTCAGAGAAAAGTAGTGAATATCCTATAAGTCAGAATCCAGAAAGCCTTTCTGCAGACAAAGTTCAAGAGTATGTGGATAGTTCCTCCAGTCAACATAAAAAAGCAAGAGTGGCACGGTAAGAAGTAGTAAATGTCAAATTGTGGTATCTAATTAACATCTTTACTTATATTGAACTCTTATTGCTAAATATTTTTCACCATACTATCTCTAGTTTTTCGTTTTTTAAAGATTTTATTTATTTATTTTCAGAGAGAAGGGAATGGAGGGAGAAGGGGAGGGAGAGACAGTGTGTGAGAGACACATCAACTGGTTGCCTCTTGTACACTCCCAGCCGGGGACCTGGCCCACAACCCAGGCATGTGCCCTGACCAGAAATTGAACCAGCCACCCTTTGGTTTGCGGGCCAGCGCTCAATCCACTGAGCCACATCAGCCAGGGCTGGGATACTTGTTTATATAATTGTATACAGGCTTTTTGGATCTACACAAGGTGTGAGCTACAACATGAGAAATGCATGATACATCTGTTCCTCCTGAAGGTCAGAACAAAGCACAGCACTAAAACGTAAACAAGCCTGGAGGCTAACGGTAGACTTCTCCAAGGCAGCCCTTTCCCTAATTCAAGGAAAGGTTTTTGCGTAAATCTATTGATCTATTCCAGGAACTATTCACAATATCTTTCAGGGTGTCTGTTTAAATCACTGTTGAGATTAGACTGCAAAGTACTTCATATTTTCAAAAATACTTCACCTACTTTCTCATTCGATCTTCACAATAGCACGGTGAAGGTAAAGGATAAGTTCTGGACTATTATTCCTATTTGATAGTTCAGGAGGAGTCTCAGACCCATCACAGTCCAATCTCACAGCTCTAGGAAGGAAAAGGAATTCATATTTGAGCTCCTACTGCGTGTGTGTGTGTTTATCTTTCTGATAATCATGACAAAGTTGTCAAAAAATCTAACCGCACCATCTTTTCCAAAACTCTTGGATTGGCCGACGATGTGTTTTTGAGCCTAGGGCGCTGGCCCTGTGTCCGAGAGAAATAAAAGGTCTGTCCTCCATAGGTGCTAAACCCGTGTTTATTCACTTATTTTTATTGTTAGAACTGTGTTTTTAATTACATTGTATTGATTATGCTGTCACACTTGTCCCAATGTTTTCCCCTTTGCCCCTTCCACCCAGCACCCTCCACTCCCTCAGGCAATCCCCGCGCCATTGCTCATGTCCAGATGCAGTTAAACCGTGTTTAGAGGTAATGACCTCATTGTCAAGCTTTAACTAGTTGAGCTAACCACCCATTTAATTTTAGACCAAGTATTTCTGCTCTTCCTCCTCCTTCCCCTAAGAGACTTCTGTTAAAGAACCTACATATCTGATTGAACTTCCTCCCACTAGACTACTTGAGAGCAGCAGTTTAGGTCTTGCTCATCTTTAATCCACAGGGCTTAGTTTTAGTGCCTGAGTCACGCTAAACACCCAGTAATTAATTAAGTTAAGTAGCTGATCTCTGGGGTCCTTTAAATCTATTAAGTACCACCCTGACCGCTGTGGCTCAGTGGGTTGGGTGTCCTCCCTCAAACACCAGTTTGATTCCTGGTCAGGGCACGTGCCTGGGTTGCGGGCCAGGTCCCCAGTTGGAGCGCCTATGAGTGGTAACCGATGGATGTTTCTCTTGCACATGGATGTTTTCCTCCCTCCCTTGCCCTCTCTCTAAAATAAATAAATAAAGTCTTTTTAAGAAATAAAATTTTTAGCCCTGGCTGGTGTGGCTCAGTGGATTGAGCGCCAGCCTGTGAACTGAAAGGTCGCTGGTTCGGTTCCCAGTCAGGGCACATGCCTGGGTTGAAGGCCAAGTCTCCAGGTGAGGGTGTTCGAGAGGCAACCAATCGATGTCTCTCTTGCACATTGATGTTTCTCTCCGTCTCTTTATCCCTCCCTTCCCCTCTCTATAAAAATAAATAAATAAAATCTTTAAAAAAAAAAAAGAAAGAAATTTTTTAAGTATCTTACTCAGCAAAGCCCTAAAATCTGAAAGAGTAAAGGAATGACTGTGTGCATAAACTCTTCTGACAGTTGTTTATAACTGGCTTTTGTTTTTAGAATGACTCGGTGTTGAAAAGGCAAGAGATAGGGATGAGGGTATGAATTGTGCTGAAATTGAGTAGGAAGAATGAGTGTAACGATGTCAAAATTAATCAACTCTCTACTTTCATGAGAGATCTGATTCTGACACATCCATGGGGACTCGTGGGTTTGAATAAGTGGCGGTCGATAATTTGCTGAAATTGGCTGACAGGCTTGTGAGCAACCAGGAGGTGCACTGACTGCCTCAGACCACATCCTGAGGGGAGGTGTTCTTTGTCACCCCTGACGGGTTGGGAATCAGAAATCCAGGCTTTTGGCCGTCACTTGGGTGTTGCTCTGACAATGAGCTGTTTCACTTATGCTTGGGCTGCCCTGAGAGCATAAGTCTTTTCACAGAAAGCTGTGGTGATGGTTTTCGTCGTGCATTCTTTCTAGGTCTTCCCTTTCGAAGTCCCAGTTGCTGGATGATAAGTGGTATACGCACAGCTACTCACAGAGTCTTCGGAACAGAAACTGCCCGTCTCAAAAGGAGCTCCCGAAGGCTAGTGACATGGAGGAGCAACAGTGGACCGAGTCCGAGGCCCAAGATGTAGTGGAGCCGTCTCATTTGTCAAGACCAGATCCCGGTAATTCCTCATCTGCTCTGTTGGAGAAAACACTGTTATTTTACTCTGAGTCTTCCCCAAAGGTGTTCTGGTTCATCATCTTTCAGAGGTATTGGTGTATCGTGAATGCATCTGCTATACTTAAACCCGTTTTTTAAAAATAGCTTGAATGTTAATCCAAGTTTACCTGAAAATGATTGCAGTTGTTACTTTGTCTATATAGGTTTAACTTTTTGAAGATGTGAGAGTCTTGGTCCTCTAAATGTTTTATTTCACCTGTTAGATAAGAGTTCTAGAGCCCTAGAATAAAGTTTTAGGTCTGCCCTTGATTGAAAAATGAGTCAAATCTCCAAAGTAAGTTCTTATTTTCTGAATAAATGAATATAAATGACTATATATGTTATGCCTTATAAATCACTTTAAATGAATGGTGTGTTTTATGGCTTGCGAATCGAAGTTTGAATTACTAAAGAAAATTTTAAATGAATCCTCAAAAACACATTATCATAAAAGGTGCTCTTTGTCATCTAAATGCGATATTTGGCCGTTTTAATTAGGGTCATTTTAGGAATCTCGTACATTCTACTTATCTGTGCTTACTTCCTGATCAAGTGAAATTTTCTGAAATGTTTCTGGGGTGGTCTTCTATTTTTAATTGGGTAATGATACCTGATGATTTATTAAGTGAAAAAAGTAATTGATATCATCGTGGATGACAAAACAAACATCGAATATTTCTTATTTTCAACCTTTTTTCCCTTCCCTTGCTAAAGTACTATATGTGCATTGCCATACAGTTGGATAATATAGGTACTAAAAAAGGAATATTTAAACTAGGTAAAATAAATGACTGAGGTTGTAGAAAGCACACCTTATAATATTGCACGTCATGGATCCTAGGACGCACATTTTTTCACGTTAGGGTTCTAAAATAGGATAGCATCTTAAAATCCATGGCATCTTTTCTTTCTCTAATTTTTAATTGCAGCGAAAAGTACATAACATAAAATTTATCGTCTTTACCACTTTTAAGTATTTAGTGGTGTTAAGTATATTCTCATGGTCATGCAGCTGTTCTTCAGAATTTGTTCATCTTGCAAAACTGAAACTGTACCCATTAAACAGCAACTCCCCATTTCCCCCTACCCTATCCCCTGGACACCACCGTTCTGCTGGTTTCCCAGAGTTTGGCTACTTTAAATACCTCGTATAAGTGGCCCTGGCCGGTGTGGTTGGAGCATCCTGTGCACTGAAAAGGTCTCAGGTTCGATTCCCAATCAGGGCTCATACCTAGGTTGCAATTTCAGTCCCAGGATATCTCTCTCTCACATCAATGTTTCTCTCTCTCTCTCTGTCCCCTTTTCCCTTCCTCTCTCTGTAAAATCAATAAATGTATCCTTGGGCAAGGATTAAGTATACATATATATTTAAATACCTCACGTAAGTGAAATAGTACAGTATTTGTCTTTTTGTGACTGACTTCTTTCACTTAGCATAATGTCCTCAGGGCTCATCCATGTGTGTGGCATGTGACAGGATTTTCTTCTTTTGGTAAAGCTATTCATTTCGCATTTTAAAAACCACTGTATGTATGTACCACATTTTATTTATCCATTCATCCATTGATCAACACTTGGGTTGCTTCCACTCTTGGCTATTGTAAACAGCGCTGCAATGAACATGGGTGTGTGCATTTCGCTGTTTTATTGTAATTGATCGTAATGTGAAGAGTGCTCCATTGGAATAGCAGTACCAATCTGCTACTGGACATTCAGGTGGTTTCTAAAGCTTTACTGCTGTAAACAGTATTGCAGCAAACATTTCCATGACTAAACTTGTGCATGCATCTTTTATTCCCTTAGGATACGTTTTTAAAACTTGAATTATTGACCGGAACTGTAAACACACAAGACTTTTGGACTATAATACCAAATAGTCCTTTAGAAAAGATAAGCCACATTGCACCTCTACCAAGAGTAACGTACATTTTTCTTTTAACCTAACTTGATCTATCTTCTTTTTTAAGATTTTAGTTGTTTTTAGAGAGAGGGGAAGAGGGGGAGAGAAACATCGATAGGTTGCCTCTCGCACACCCCGGACGTGAGACCTGGCCCGCAATCCAGGCATGTGCCCTGCCGGGAACGTTGACCTTTTCGGTTTGTGGAATGAGGCCCAACCCGCTGAGCCACACCAGCAGTCAGGGCTTGATCTATCTTTTTAATTCTTAGCAGAGACTAGAATTTGTAATTCAAGATTCATTGTCATGTAAATTAAACTTCTTCCCCCATTCCTTTCAGAGGGAACCCCTTCCCTAGAATCTGGAATCAGACTCTTTGATGACCCAGAGTCTGATCCCTATGAAGACAGAGCCCCAGAGCCAGCTCACGTTTGCAGCATGCCGACTTCAACCTCTGCATTGACATTACCCCAATCCCAAGTTGAAGAGTCTGCCAAGAGTCCAGCTGCTGCTCAAACTACTAGTACTGCTGGGTATAAAGTGAAGGAAGAAGGCGTGAGCAGGGAGAAGCCGGAAGTATCTTCAGCAACAACAGTCAACAAGAGAATATCGATGGTGGCATCAGGCTTGACCCAAAAAGAATTAGTGAGTATAACCATGTGCACTTCCCTGATGACTGACACCGCTTTAAGGTACTGCCAATATTGGTTTTAAATAGGCTGTAGCAATAAATAACTTACAGGAAGAAAACTAGGAAGTTGAAAACAATTCTATGTAATTTAATTTCCATTACTAATTTCAGGAATTTTGGACCTATAGCATGGGTTACTTTGTATATATTTACTTAAGGAAATAATTATTAAATATTCAGAGAGGTTATAGTTTGGGGTATGATATAGAGCGTTTTAATTTTATTTCTATTTTAAAAAGCAATAGGTGTAGGTCTATTCCCCAGAAGGCATTTGTTCCCCACCTTGGTTCACATCTGAGAGAACACACAGGCATGATTAACTGAATTCAAACTGGGTCCAAGCACACCGCCAGATAATAACATTTCTCCAGTGTTTATTTGCCTTTGTCCTGGCTTGTGACACAGGTATTTAATAGCCTGCCCTGTCATTTCTGCCCTACATCAGCCCCTCTTTCCTACTAGGATTTTGACATTTCTTTGGTCCTCTCATGGGGGAAACAGGAATTTGTTTCACACTGTGGAAAAATACCCATTAAAATATTAAGACCAGTGAAACATTGTTTCTATTTGGACTGTGTAGATTTCAGACATCTTAGGAAACTTACCTCCCCTGTAACTAATCACCATTGATATCACTTCAGAATGAAATAAATGAGTGAATGTATCTTAAAGAACCATGACAAGATAACACACTAGAGTATCAGATTGATTCAGTGGTAAGTGTAATTTATTACACACCGAGAGATGACCCAGTCATTCTTAGTGTCTTTCCTAGTATGTCCTTCCTAGGATAAGAACCGTTTGTCATTCTCATCCTGAGTTGTCTATGGGCAGCAGCTCAGCATCACATTCTCTGTGGCTAGATGTGTCCCACTGCTAAAAGGGCAAAGTGAGCTGTGTCTGCCCGGGAAGGTACAATGAGTAAATTCTCGTCGGCAGTTCTAGAATTCTCATTTCACACCCAGGTGCCCAGACCAGCTATTTGCTCTACACATTCATACCTGTGTCTGTGTTGCTCTTGATCATCTGCCTACATCTCTAGAATTCCCATTTGTTGAAAATTAGCATACCTCGTTTTGTGAGTTCAGCTTCTCCGAAAATGGCTAAAATGATCTAATCTCTCTTGCCATGGGCATCTCTGAGCCGCAGATTAGTCTCTAAGTGGCTTGGGTACATACTGTCTTTAAACAAGCAAAGACGAAAACTTTTCAGCTCTATTCAGACTTGCTGAAGTGTGGTAAATTTATTATGAAAGCTGCTGACTGTACTACACGTGATTAGTTCTGAAGCCCATATTAAGATGATCTTTTCAGCAGTTGCTCTTCTAACGGAACACTGTTTCAAGGCTGGGGTTTCAGCAATTAATCAGTTCAGAAGTGCTAATGATCCTGGCAGAGGGCAGTGGCAAAGGGGGGGGATATCATTAGCTTCCCTAGCCTGCCTTTTTGGTGCCCTGTGGCAACATGGAACGAGGCAGCATGAAAGAAGATGGCCTGATCTCCATTGCAGCGTTGTGCAGCGCGCAAACATTGGCACAGGTGGCAGCGGCTAGTTCATGTGGCCTTGGTAAACACTGTTGTTTACCAAACAGTAGCTGCCAATTATGTCAACTGTGTCCGTAATGGATCTGGTTAATTTCTTTATCTGCCTTTTTTTTTTTTTTTTTTTTTTTTTTTTTTTTTTTTTTTTTTTTTGGTTGATAGATAATAGCTAGATGGCTCTAGATTTCTTTTGGGAATAATATAAGTCTCTTCCATTTCTCCTTAAGAGGAATTGGTAGTTTTTGCACTCTTAACTTGAATGTCTTACAACTATCGGAGGATTGTATCTTGTTGTTAAGCCATGTATCTGTAGAATAATTTTCTGTGTAGGCTAGTTACCTCTCCGCTTATATAGTGTGGGCTGATAAATCTAAATTATAACAGAGTATCATTCTGCAAGGGAGTCCAATGATATCTGCTATGAAAGGGAATATTAATATTATTTTGAATCCTTGGTTATATAGTTCATGTCTGCCAGCATGAACTACTTTAGAATTTCTTCCTCTGATTTGTATATAATTTGTATTAAATTGCTATTTACCTGGAGACTTCAAACATGTTCAAATAAAAAGAATGTACCTTTTCTGAGGAAAAAGATGGAGATTCAAAGCTAGGATAACTAATGCTGTAAGCTATGCACTGGAGGTAATTTATAGGAATGTAATCTTTTATTTGATTTCAGATGCTTGTGCACAAGTTTGCCAGAAAACACCACATCGCTGTAACTGATCTAGTTACTGAGGAGACCACTCACGTCGTCATGAAAACAGGTACACCAAGGACCTTCGTAGCACGTGTCACGCCTGTTGCCTAGAACTGTGTGAAGAAAGGGGAGTATCTGTTAGGCATAGCATGGGCAAAAGTCTTCCATTGGTCCATCGATGATTATTTTGTGAAAGAAAGATTATAGTTCTGCTATTTCCTGACCCCCTTTTGTTTGGGATTAAGATTTGAGAGTGGTCACCCTGGCCAGTGTGGCTCATTTTGTTGGAGCGCTGTCCCGTAAACTGAAAGGTGGCGGGGTTTGATTCCTGGTTGGGGCACATACCTAGGTTACAGGTTCAATCCCCAGTTGGGGTGCATACAAGAGGCAGCCGATCCATGTTTCCCTTTCATATCCATGTTTCCCTCCCTTTCCCTCTTTCTAAAATCAATAAGCATGTCCTCAGATAAGGGTAAAAAATAAATTAATTAAAAAAAAAAGATTTGGAGAATGGTGAATGAGAATGATGGACCACTTCTGTTAGTCCACCCTGCCGGGACTGCCCTATGTGATGGGCTTTCTGGTGAGGCAGAGCTCAGGTCCTGGAGGAACGGACGGGGCAAAGAGGAGAATGGGACACCAGGGAGTCTTTATTCAAAATCTGAGTGGTTGGAAACCCCAGCCCCTGTCAACTCCGCGTCCTAGCTTCACGCAAACACCAGTTTGAAGGTGGTTGAGAGTTCTTTAGGAAACCAGTGACATAAAAAAAGGAAAAACGGGAGGAAAATTCATTTGTCCTTCACCTTCCCTCTTTAAAATCTTAATTATGACTCCCGTGACCATGGAGACCTTAAAGGCTTTTAGTTGACTGTGCGCTAAACCTGAGTAAACATTTCAGGGCTGCTAAAAAGCTTGTTTGAAATCGGGCCGCATTGACACAGGCCTTGCGTCTGGAACAACTGAAGTAAGAACCCTGACCCTACTGTATTCTCTCGGTTGGAGCGACTGCCTGGAAGACATGTGCACCATCCCTCTTTGTAAGCCGATCACCGGCACGTTAGGGAGTATTTTTCCAGAGGTGGGTGGTAAGGATGGGGAAAATGACTTCAGGACAACGTTATTTGAAGATCAGATGGAGGAATGAGAAGACTTCAGGGAACAAGACCACTGCCTTCAAATATGTGAAGAGTTGTCATCTGGAGGAGGAGTTAGACTCGTTCACGGGTTCCTGGAAGCAAAAACCGGAGCACGCAACACACAGGAGATACTGCTCTTAACAGCTTTCTGACAAGACTGACTCTCAGGAAATACAATGGTCCACTCTGTTCACATCGCCGCAGGGCCTTGAGCAGACTCCTTGCCAGGGACACATTGCCTTAGAACCTCTAAGATGTTAGGTTTCTACAGTACACAGATCATACCACAGAGTCAGAGGGTAGTACAGGAACCAAATGCCAGAACAAGATAATTAATCTTTAAACTCAAAAGCAGTATAACTTTTGAACTAGAAATGAGCTAAAATTTCTGAGTTTAAAGCGTATTATTAAATCAACTTTTGCCCTGGCTTATTTGGCTCAGTGGATTGAGCATCAGCCTGTGAACAGAAAGGTCACAGGTTTGATTCCTGGTCAGGGCACAGGCCTGGGTTGCGGGCCTGGTCCCCAGTGGGGGGCACGTGAGAGGCAGCCGATCACTGTATCTCTCACATCAATGTTTCTCTCCCTCTTTTTCTCCCTCCCCTCTCTCTAAAAATAAATAAATTTTTTTTTTTAAATCAACTTTTGCAGCAGTTAAACAAAAAGCTCTAAAGCTATGATGGAAAAAAAAAGATTTGAAGAATTTGTGGAGAATTCTGTGAGGAGGAATGGCTGTTGCTACTACTGGCAGACCGGGCTGCTGTGTTTAAGATTTGGCTAAATACATTTCTTCTTTCCTCAGTTTGCTGCTGCTTCAAAGGGGTTTTGAAACACTAGGAAATAAACAAGTGATTCTTCAGCTACTACTTACTGAAATACTTAGGTTGAAAGGAGAAAAGACGTGAAAATACTCTCTATTTTCCCCGTCCCTCCCAGGGGAATTAGGGGATTAGGATTCCCCAGGTAGAAGTCAGGGGGTGAAAATTTGCCAGTATGTTGACATTTCAGATATAGGATTTCAACAATCCTCTTTTCTTCTCCTTTCACATTTTGCCATCCAGTAAAATAGATCTTCCCCATCCACACGCATCAATACTACAACGTGGGTAATTCCCTGGACACAGTAATGGATGTCTCTTGGCGTCTAGAAGATAGGGCAGACATTTTCTCTGGTTTTAATTTCATATCAGTCTTTTCCAGCTTCCAAAGATCTGCACGTGCTGGTTATAATTAGAGGTGCTTCCAGCCTCTGATTCTGTCACCAGGGTATTGGAATCATCGATTTAGATCAATTTCAAGTAGTATGTGGACCTGGAACACCTTAGCTTGTTAGAGCGGCCCTTCCTGACTTTGTTTTCAACTCCTACTAACCCTTTGGATATTTTTCATTCTGCAGATGCTGACTTTGTATGTGAACGGACACTGAAGTATTTTCTGGGAATTGCAGGAGGAAAATGGGTGGTTAGCTATTTCTGTAAGTGCAATGTACTTCTCCCCTCCTCTCTTCAACACCTCAGAATTGCATTGTAACACCTAAGGGTTTTGGGGGTTTTTTTGTTTGTTTGTTTGTTTTTTTGCTGATGCTTAATCTGAATTACCAAAAGGTCTTTAATGATAGATAACACTAAACTAGCTTTATCTTTAACACATATCTTTTTGTTCAGATAAGCTGGTGATGTTGGGAAAATGGGTTTCTCTTTATAACTAACAGGACCTAATCTGCTCCTAGCAATGTTAGGGTTAACATAGGAAGGAGGGATTTATTGAATAATAGGCAGAAATTTGCCTGCATCAGGCACTATTATAATGTTTGGATTAAGCATCAGCTATGTCTCCAGAAGGAAATCTCCACTACAAGTCTTACTAAAGAGCTGTGGCTTTATTGAGGGGACCTCTGCTCAGTGCTATTCCTCCTGAGCTCTCACGTGAGTCACTTCACTGTCCATCTCCATGAAACGAGCATGTTCTTCTGCATTGTGACCTGTCTTCTCTGTGATCTCTTTAGGGGTGACCCAGTCTGTTAAAGAAAGAAAGATTCTAGATGAGGTAGGTACTTGATGTTACAAACTAATCAGAAAGACCTGGTGCCATCGAGTCACACAAACACTGAAAATTTAGCGCTTCCTTCCTTGCACAGCTTGCCACAGATTTCCCTTGGTGATGGGAATCATCAAGAGTTATGCAGAGCAGCCCTGACCGGTGCGGCTTAGTTGGTTGGTCATCATCCCGCAAAGCCAAAGGTCGCCAGTTCGATTCCCAGTCAAGGCACATGCCTGGGTTGCAGGTTCAGTCCCTGGTCTGGGCACCTGCAAGGGGCAGCTGATTAATGTTTCTCTTCTCTCTTTCTCCCTCTTTTGTCCTCCCTCTATAAAAATAAATTAAAAAATCCCCCCCCCCCAAAAAAAGGTTAAGAAAATTCCTTCATATTGATATGCAAATCTATTTGTTTAGAAATCAGATTCCTTCAAAGAGATGTTACTGTTTATGGGACTGAGAACAGTGAGAGGTGAGTAAAGTGAGTGCAAGAGGAGGAATAATTTTAGAACAGAGCCGTCGAGCTGCTGATGACAACACAGATCAAGGACAATAAACTAGGATGAAGTTTTAATCTATTATGTGCTATTCAGTATATTCATAATTAATAAGTGACGTTTTGGTTGGTTTTAACTATTGGGAGCCCACCACGTGCTGGGCACCAGGAATAGAGCAGTAAACAAGATTGACAGGTGCGTACGCTGGTGGGACCCCTGTTCTGTTGAGGGAGAACTCGCAATAATAAAGAGCATTTAAGATATCAGTAAATACTATAAATAGGTTAGAAACTGACTGGAGGCAGATAACGACCGCTTTAGTTAAGGAGACCAGGGACGGCTTCTGAAATGCCTCAGCTGTAACCTAAAACACAAGAACTGGTCTTGAAAAATGTAGGTAGCCAAGTGTAGGCAGAGGAACAGCAAGCATAAAGGTCGGAATGAGCTTGTTTGTTAAAGAAAAATAGACTGTTGTAGCGCGAAAGTAGTAATTGGTGAGCAATATGTAGGAAGCAGAGGTTCGACAAGGAGTTGGAGAAGGTTAGAGACAAGGGCCAGATCAGGCAGGATTTGTTGTAAATCAAGGTAAGGAGTTTGAGTGTTCTGTGTAGGGTAAATGGAGACGGGGAGGTGGTTAGAGGGTGGTTTGAGATACATTTGGAGATAGGACTGACAAATGGGTTAAATTTGGGAGATGAAGTAAAGGGAAGGAATTGAGAGGGTGAACCATGGGAGGGATGTTAGTAGTAGTAATAGTGGGAGGAGGGTTGGAATCAAGACAATAATAAAACCAGTTTTTAGCCCTGGCTGGTGTGGCTCAGTGGATTGAGTGCCGGCCTGTGAACCAAAGGGTTGCCCGTTCGATTCCCAGTCAGGGCACATGCCTGCGTTGCTGGCCAGGTCCCCAGTGTGGGACACGCGAGAGGCAACCGCACATTAATGTTTCTCTCCCTCTCTTCCTCCCTTCTCTTCTCTCTAAAACGTAGTAAATAAAATCTTTCTTAAAAAAAAAATAAACCAACTTTTAAAAAAGCGCTCCATTTAGATGCATAAATTTGGGGATTTATACTAGACATCTTGGTAGAGAGGTTAAGTAGGGACAGGGGCACAATCAAGCTTGTAATTTGAGCATCATCTCCGAATAAATGATATATTTGCCATCAGACTCTTCTGTCTTAAGTGACCAGGAGGCATTACATGGTCTTTCCCCTGCTCTCCGCCTGTTGTTACCACTGGCGTGCCTTTATTCCTTCATGCTCTTGGCAACAGACATGACCTTCCCTACAGTCCAAGTTTTAGTCAGTATTCTTTCTGAACATTCTTCCCCAATTTCTCCCAAAAGCCTTGACCTCCTCAATCCCATTATTCTTGTCCTTGATCAGTCAAAATAGTGATTATGAAAAATGTTTTTCTTCAGTGTATTCAATGTATTTTATCATTTCGGTTTCATTTACTAAATCTCTTGATGAAGATCTGAGAAGCCCTTAGATGGTAATACACAATTGATTTAAGAGGTCAGGAATTCTCCAGTTATCTTTATAACAGCACAGTATTAGCAGTTTAATCTAAATGCCAAGTGAATGCTTTGAGAGGAGGTAGATGTTGAAAACCAAAATACAGTAAGTCCCAGTAAGGTGAAAATCCAGTTGTTAGTCTCTGCCCACAAAGGTCTGCTTCAGGGAATTGATTCCAGCATCTGCGATGCTGGTTGTTTCATCCAGTCCGCCAAAACTGATTTGGAGGAGGCGGTCAAAGCATGGCCTGGTGACACTCGGCCCCTGGTATAAGACATATCTGCTCTGCTTCCATCGAAGGAGGCTTCTCTTTGATCCCTGTGGTTTGGGTTTGATTTCTTTCAGTGTGATTTTGAAGTCAGAGGAGATGTTATCAATGGAAGGAACCACCAAGGTCCAAAGAGAGCAAGAGAATCCCAGGACAGAAAGGTAAAGCCACCCTGGCTGGTGTGGCTCAGTGGATTGAGCTTTGGCCTACGAACGAATGGGTCGCCGCTTCGATACCCAGTCTAGGGTACATGCCTGGATTGTGGGCCAGGTCCCCAGTAGGGAGCATATGAGAGACAACCACACATTGATGTTTCTCTCCCTTTCTTCCCTCCCTTCCCCTCTCTAGAAATAAATAAAAAAAATCTTTTTTAAAAATTAAAAAAAAAGAAAGGTAGAGCCTTCTTCCCTCATGCATTCCAGCCCCCTTAGTTCATCTTTTAAGGGGCATTATGTATTATTGCTAGGTGCTTCCGTATAGGTTTTTTTTAGTTCTAGCCAACAAGGTAAATAAGTATTATATCCATTTTATGAGTGGTTTAGAAAAGCAATGTAATTTGGTCCAGTCTGGGGTTTAAATCTCAGCTGATAAGTGGCAGGGCTGGGATCTGAAACAGAGTCTCACCTTTGCTCTTTCCACTTCACCGTAGTGTCCTCCTCTAACGCATGTGGAAAGTGCTGCGGAGGGCTTGTGCGCAGTGCTGTCAGTGCATGCGTAGAAGAGGAGGGGTTTGCTCATCGGTAGCTAACCTCTGTATGATGTTCACTGTATGTCAGTACTAAACACTCAGCCATACTTGAACTAACTAACAATTCTGTAGCAAACCTCTGAGACATGTACAATAATTAGGCCTGTTTCATGAATGAGAAAAATTGAGGCTCAGGAAGGTGGATTAAGTTGCTCAAGCTCACACAGCTAACCGTGAACCCACAACTGGTAGCTGAACCCAGGCAGTCTGGCTTCAGTATCTGAGCTCTTAATGACGATATTAGAGTTTCTTGTAAAATTAGAGAAGGTTTCACCAAGGAAGAAAATAGATTTGTCTAACATCTTTGAAAATGAAGGACTAGAGGCCCAGGAACACTCAAGTGATGTTCCCCACATCATCCTGATGTGGCCAAAACTATGTCTTCCTCTCAAGATTTCATCCCTGCCGGTCAAGCCTGAGCCGGTAGCTTTCTCAGGTCCCTGGCTGGGTGTACATGTTCCCAGTCTGCATTTCTTCCTGTTTCAAGTGCACCACCAGGCATGTCAGAGCATCCCTGCAAGGAGCACCTTCTGTCCCTTTACAGAACCTGAGAGAGAACCAGTAGAGGTGGCTTTCCTAGGAAAACTGCTTTGGGAGATGATCACAAATCAAGCACTAGAACTCCGAACCCTTGGAGGCAGCCTGCCCTCCCCTTTGTAACCTATCCAGGTACTTCCAGATGCCAAGAAAAGCTGCTGGCCCTGCTTCTGCCTTCACCCGGGGGAGCTCTACAAGCTGCCATTTGTTTCTGTTCCACCGTATGAAAGGCAGAATTAGCACCAGATTTTCCCCTCCTTCAAAGGAAATTGCAGTGTTTGGGCGGCTTTCCTGCATTTGCAGTGGCTGTGATGGAAAGGACCGGTTAAAGTCATGACATTCTGAAGATACAAAATGTCACCGTAGTATCTTCCCGTGGAAAAGAGATGGGTTTGTAAAAGTGAAAGTTCACATTTCTCATAACTAGACATACTCCTCAATTTTTTTCCCATCAGCCTGGATGGAAAAAGATTCTAATCTTTTGTACTTTCTAGAGTAACACTGGGCTCCAGCAGGCTGCCCAGGGAGAACGTTTAGCATTATGAGCGTCTAGGTCCTGCTAACAGGTTTTGGGGGTTCAGTTTATCCGGACAGCGAGAATGGTGCAGATGGAGGCTGTCACTTAAAACAGAAACAGATCTGTTTTGCTGTCCTTTCTCATTCCTCTGTCCTCTGGCTGCAGTGAAAATGGGGGTCGGGGGATATTTCCTAAAGCGCAATCATGCTTTTGGCTTCCTGATTTTTTCCTCTATCCCAGGCCTATATTTGAAGTGAGGTGAGTTCTAGACCTAAGCAATTCTCTTTTTAGTGGAACAGGGAGAAGGATACGAGGGTTACCCAAATGATACATGTCCAGCCAGCTGGCACAAATTTCGGTTTCTTCTTTGACATGATACCCCAGTCCTTCCCTGAGAACCAGTGCCAGTGCGGGTGTAACAATGTTTGTCATCACAGGAGCCACTAGCCCCGTGGGCTGTTTAAATTGTAAATAAAATATGAAGTTTAAGTTTCTCACTCATCTCAGCCACATTTTAGGTGATCAATAGCTGCATGTGACTTGTAGCTACCTTATTACTACAAATATAGAACATTTCCATCATCAGAGAACGTTCTTTTGGATGCACTATGAGTGGAAGAGGCCCCTAGGAGGTGTAGTGTGATCTGTCTCCTGGAAACCAGGTGGTCAGGTCAGCTCAGTGAGGAGAGGTGGAACCAGGCTTCTCTTCATTGTTCCTGAAGGCACAGCGGGCATTCTCAGAGCAGTGTGAAGGCAGGGACAGATGCTCCGAGACCAGGAGAAAAGGGGGATGTGCATCTACAATAAATGTAGGCCTCTCTGCCAGTTAGGGCCATAGTTAGTACTGATGTACCAAATTTGGATGAGCATCAAATGTCAGCTAAAAGCTGGATTTCTTGCCATTAAACAAAGTAAGGACCTCTCCCCCCCCACCCCCACCCCCCCCCCGCCCCCATCTCTAACAAGAAGTGGAGTCACCTGGAAAAGATCATCAGGGAGGAGCCTGGGACTGATTGGTGGCAAGGTGGGACGCTCAGCCCTTGAATGACAGAGCATGACTGTAGAGTAGATGGACTGCATACACACTTCAGAAACGTCTCCTGCATCACACCAGTGCTCCGGGCGTTGAACTCATGCTCTCTGGGAAGCAGCAGTAGAAATTGCCAGATGGTAAACAAAAGAAAAAAGGAGGTTCTTACTTTCTGAGAGTCTCTTTCCATTGTTTTTTATAAAACTCATACTCTTGTAACTAGTGTTTTTTTGTTTTGTTTTCTCTATCCCTCTGTTCTCCTCTTCTCCCAGATCTTCAGGGGCTTGGAAGTCTGTTGCTATGGGCCCTTTACCAACATGCCCACAGGTAAGAGACTGGGAGAACTGCAGGGCCCAGCACCAGCCTCTTACGTAGTGGAGTGTAACAGGAGGGATCATCTTATGGGGGTGCCTGAGACTGGTGAGAGATTAGTCGATTTCTCTATCACCTGTCCGGCAAAACTGCACCTAAATGCTACCGTATAACACACACACACACAAAAAAAAAAGCAAAACAGTAGCCCTGTGCCCCTTCTCAAGAGCTAGAAGGCACTGAAGAGTTAATACCTAGGACAGTGTGTTCTGTGTTCAGATGGGGTAGAGCTGCTCTTACCCACTCTTTGGTCTAAGAAAGGGGGAGAAATAAGTTAGGGAGAGAGTTCTGCTCTTCCTAAACCATCTTCATTTGAGAGTGAGGAAAGCACAGCAGTGCATACGCCCTGGGAACCCGGGCTCCCCATCCGGGCCCAGAGCAGAAAAAGACTCCATGAACACGTTCTCGTTACATCTGACCCTGAAGGTGACGCTCTGCTCAGGGGTGCCGTAGGGCTCTGTGGGGCTGTGTGCTAGTGAGGCGTGTGTGTGTGTGTGTCTCGTTATTTTCAGAACGAAGGCTAACTACCTCTACCTCTGTGCCCACTTCTGCCCGAGGGGTCAAGTCCTCCGACTCTCAGAAGAGAGTCTTGCTGTCTGGTCAGGGATAGATGACTGGCAGCAAGAGAGCCTGGCAAAGTAATTTTGCTGATGTCTTCTTTATTGGCTATTGATTGAGCTTTTATGAAATTTCCACATGCCACACATAGAGTCCTCAGTGTTTGTGTACTTCGGGGTCATGAAAACCAGCGCCTCTAGTGGGTATCGTTTTGGAGGTGAGTCAGTTGACCTCAATATATTCAAACAAAGAGGAGCACCTTAGCAATCTCCAGAAACAGGCTGATAGAAAAGAGTACCCAAAGGGGTCCGGAAGCCACCCATTGGTCAGTTCTCCCAATTTTCTAGGTACAAGTAAAATCCAGGGACAATCTATGGTGGTTTCTATTCCCCTGACATTTGTCGAGCCTGCTCAACATGTAGCCTTTCCAGCTGATGTGCTGCGTCTCTAGCCAGGATGACGAGGGTTTTCTTTCTTTATTTTTTTTTTGTTTTAAGGAGCCGTTTCCCCATCTCCTGACATTCACAGTAATTACCACCGAGTACGGTGCTCTCAGTGGCCGTGATTATCAGTTACCAGCATAGAATTAGGCACGGAGGTAGGGAGGGCAGTGGGCGGTTTTGTCACAGAATCTTAGCCAGCAATTTAGCAAATTAATGGAAATTAGATCTCTTCTTGTATTTTATTTGAGAGACTATTAAACCTTATCTACCAAGTGGCCTTATGGGGACTGATAGCCAGAGTAGGTAGCATATCAGTGACAGATTAATTTAGAATCCATACCCCTCTACTTCAAAGCCTTTCCCTTTGGGGCAAAGAGACAGGGACTCCCACTGAGAAGTCTTGCTGTGAGCTCCGTTCAGAGGAGTGTGGGGTACAGAGCCCAGGTTAAACGTATAGATTACTGTGGTGATTTTCTGTCTAAATGCCTCTTTAGATCAACTAGAGTGGATGGTGCAGCTTTGTGGGGCTGCCGTGGTGAAGGAGCCTTCAGCGTTCACCCTCGGCGAGGTAAGCATTAGGTGCCCTCTCTGGTGACTGAGCAAGACGGTCCCCATGAGCTGCCCCTTCACACCCCAGTGTAGCCAGAGAAGCTTCTCTTCACCCCAGCCCTTCTCTGACCACGAATCTGTGCCAGGAGCCTCCATTTGTAAGGGGCGAGCAGCAACCTGAGACCTGGAAGTATCTAATAGGCTGAGGGAAGGCTCTTTACCTCCCGCCCTTTTTGCCATGTGCCCTTCCCCCTCCTGTGTTGTTACCCCAGAGTGGCCTCTTCAGCACACCACCAAGAGATGGTGAAGTAACTGTTCTGATATCCTCAATGTCATTTCCTCCCTGGGGACACAGGGCACTCGCCCAATTGTGGTCATGCAGCCAGATGCCTGGACGGAGGACAGTGGCTCCCACGGTAAGTCTTACTGTAAAACCTCTGTCAAGAGGAGTGTGGGGTAGAGAGCCCAGGTGAAGTGTGCCGATCACTATGGTGTTTTTAGGTGTGGGTGTCCTGCTTAGATCAACTGGAGGGGATGGTCCACCTGTACAGGGCTGCAGAAGGCCGCAGGCACGCGTCTGTGTCATATGGAGTCCTGTGTCACCACAGGTTACCTGGTGCTCAATTAACACAATTCTCAGCACATCGGAGGTGCCCAAGAAATATCTGTTGAATGAATGAATGGCTAAAATGTCCTTTTAAAACTTTGTTTGTTGGTTTATTTTGCATTTTAAAAGTAATGCGTGAACTATTTCCATTGGCAGTGTTAAATATGAATGTTCATTACATGAAATAGAAAGGAACATTAACAATAAAAGAATCCCAGTAATCCCGCCACTTGGAGATGATCACCACCAAATTCTGCCAGGCATGTGTGTGTGTGTGCATGTGTGTGTATACATATAGGTCACACGAATGTGATCATGCTCATCACACTGTTTTGCTTTTTCACTTAAGATATTGCACATATGTTTCCCCATCATCAAATTTCCGTGCTCTTCGGCTCTCTCTGATGACTTCTCCTGTAACAGACTGGGGCTGACGTTCATAGAGTTGTCAGAAGCTGTAGGCTTTCACCAGCAGCCACTCCCCAGGCTTCTGAGCAGGGACCTATGTCCTGAAGCATCACTTAAGATCAGCACTTGTGCTCCTACCTCAGTAACCGTGAGAACCCTTAGAACCAGGTCCCCAGACAGACTGACCCGACTCTGGTGTGGTACAAGGCGAATTGACACTAATCTTTGCTTGTGCTCTCTGTCCTCAGTGATTGGGCAGATGTGTGAGGCACCTGTGGTGACCCGAGAGTGGGTACTGGACAGCGTGGCCCTCTACCAGTGCCAGGAGCTGGACGCCTACCTGGTCCCCCAGCCCGCCCAGAGCTGCTGCTGATTCCCACCAGCCGTGTGTGTAGTGTATGTAGAGCCTGTCTCCACCAGACCCCAAGGAGAAGCTTAAGAAGTGGCCTTTCTCCAGGCCCTGGGATCTCCTCTTTAGTCCTTCCACAGTCCCGGGTACTAAATATTTTATGTACTCCAGCCTGAAAAGAACTTCTGGCTGTGCAGGGGTCCCTTGAAGATTTTCTGCTTCAAGTCTCCCTTTGAAATCTGCCATGAGCACAAAATTGTGGTAATTTTTTACCTGAAAAGAATTTTAAATGCCACCAATTGAGCGAGATGCTGATTCATTATTTATCAGCCCTATTCCTTGTACTGGGGCTGTCGGCATAGAGCGAGGGGCACAGCGTCGCTGGGCTCAGAGTAGATGGTTTCCCTGAATTTGTTTCTCTAAAACCCTGTGTTCGTAAAGGCCAAGAGTCAAACCCCCAAATGGAAGGTGAGTACTTAGGGACCTGTGGTGAGCCTTAGCACCAGAACAGTCCGTAGACAGCTCTCAAAGGTTGGAGTGGAGCATTGGCAGGGAATTCAGAGGCAGGGAGTGGATGGAAATAGGAAATTTGAGGGTTAATTAGAGAGGGCGGTCACGCTGACCCTGATCTCCAAGAGTCTGGGCAAGAACTGGTATCCAAAGAGTCTTCTAATTCCCTGTTGGTAATAAAAAAAAAATATTTCCTCTTGTGGCTCTGATATGTAACCCATTCCTCTTGAAATATAAGATCTCTGATATGAATATTTCATGTCTGTAAAATGACGGATCCCACCAGGAGAGGCGCTGTTGCGTTCCTTGTAATTTTTTTTCCTTTTGCTCCCTATTGCTGAATGTACGGCTTCATAAATAATTTTTTTTGCTGAAGGAAGAGAAAGTGTTTTTCATAAACTCATTACCCAGGACTGTTTGTAGCTGCCGGGAGGACTAGGTCTTCCTTGGCCCCCGGTGTATGAGGGCAGGGGCGACCTGTCTGTATGTAATATGTTTTGTAAATGTACTGTTCACCTGCAAATAAAGTTGGTGTGCACGCTTCTTCCACGTACGACCGTTCCTAGTGCTCACGCCTGCACACTTCTCAGAGCCTTTTCACTGGGCTTTAGTCTCCTTGTCCGTGCAGTGGGGGTTGCAATTGTGCCTCCCTCTCAGGGTTATTAAGGGTCTTTACAGCCTATTGTATTCATTTCTGTTAACTGCCATAACAAATTGTCACAAATATAGTGGTGTAAAACAATGCCCATTTATTTATTATCTCAGTTCTGTAGGTCAGCAGTCCAAGTTGGCAGTCCAAGTCCTGGTTTCTTTGTTTCGGGTTTCACAAGGCCAAAGTTAAGGTGTCAGCAAGGTTGTGTTCCTTTCTGGAGGCTCTGGGGGATGAATCCACTTCTCAATTTCATGTTGTTGGCCAAACTGAAAATGTCCTTTGCAGTCCCAGGATCTCTGTTTCTCTGCTGGCTGTTGGCCAGAAGTCATCCTTGGCTTCCAGAGGCCACCCACATTCCTAGGCTCTGACCCCCTCCCTCCATCTCCAAAACCATCAATGGCTGGTCAAGTCTTTCTCACCTGTGGACTCTGACTTCCACGTCTGTCTCATCTCTCTAACTCCTACCAGAGAATTTCTGTTTTCTTTTACTTAATTATTTCTAATCCTCACTTGAGGATATGTTTATTGAGTTTAGAGACAGACGAGGGGAGAGAGAGAAACATTGATGTGAGAGAGAAACATCAATCACTTGCCTCTCATACATGCCCCAACCAGGGATTGAGCCTGCAACCCAGGTATGTGCCCTGACCGGGGATCAAACCCACGTTTTTGGTGCATGGGATGATGCTCCAAGTGAGCCCCCAGTCAAGGCAAGAATTTCTGATTTTAAGGGCTCCAGTGATTGGATTGTGCTCACCAGGTAATCTAGGGTGATCTGTCTTATAGTCCATCACTTTAAGTACAGCTACAAGGCATCTTCACAGCAGAACCTAAATTCCTGTTTGATTAAATAACCAGGGGACAAATCTAGGGAGGACATCTTTGGAATTAGCATGCTTGGCCCACAGGTAGTAGTCCGCGTCCTCGTTTCTTGGCCTTTGCACTGCGGTGGGCTGGGGCCCTCTGTGAGGCAGAGAGATGAGGCCTCACAGTTCAGTGCTGCTGTGTTCGCGAGGAGGGAGGGCAGGTGAGGGAAGAGCAGAGAAAAATGGAACTCGCTGCCATCACTACATTTTTATCTCACTTAGTCTTCATCACAGCTGTACGAATTGGGTATTTGTCACCTCGTTTGAAGAATGGGAACTGAAAATAAAGGTCTTGCTCAAAAGGTTGCACAGCTAGGAGGTGAACCCATGCCCTTTCCATCCCATCAGTCAGCTTTCCTTCGGCATCAGTCACTGGCCCCAGGTCAGAAGGCACCACTTCAAGCCTCAAAGGAACTGGGGGAGGGGAGTGGGCTGTGAGGGGAACCAGCACTCCAACTTTTATCTTCATGGAGGGAGACGGTAGGATTATCTTCATGGAGGGAGACGGTAGGAGGGTCCTGCCTCCAAGTGGCAGCTCTGCTTGGGAAAGCAGCCCTAGGCAAAGGGGCTTACAGGATTGGATCATGGCTGCTCCTATTTCTGCTCCCATCCAGCATCCCAGCTTATGATTGCTTATCTTTCAGAGGTCAAAGCCTTCCAGTTCAGCCTCACCTACAGCATGACCTCTCTAGGGCCAGTGGAGCCCCTGTCCACCTGCTGGGGAGTCCACGGGTCTCAATGTTGGCGGTAAAGGCAGGACAGGGAGCAAGTGCTACACACCCAGCCAGTCAAAAAAAGTGTTTTCATTTCCATTGACAAGCCACGGCTTGCTGGGCCCTGGGGGTGAGCCAGGCCTCAGCCTGCAGCCCCTATCACTGGTGGGTCAATAGAAAAGGCAACATCTGCCTAGGACAGCCTGCCTTCCCAGGAATCCTGGCTGAGAGCAGGGATGACTAAGACACATTAAAACGTTTTCTGTGATTGGCTCGGTCTCCCAACAGCTGTCCCCCCGGTTTTTATTTATTTATTTATTTATTTATTTATAGCTCTGTAGCCTTTTCCTGGAAGTCAACTTCTGGCCCTGCCTCATGATGCTTGGCTGGGCTTAAGAGTCTCATCTGATGATGGAATCAATCTACTTGTTCCTTTCACCTCTGGCTTTAAGATGTCTTCCCAGTTTTCCGTCCCACAATTTTTAGCCCTCGCTGGGCAAAGCAGTGTTTTGGGAACTAGTTCCTATACGGTCTTTATCTCATTTTGAGACAGGATAGTAAAAAGCTGGGAAAATGGCAAGTGGAATAGGGAAACTGAGGCGGATAGCTGAACTGGCTGAGCAATGTACAGCCAGGTGCAGACAGTCACTGGCACAGAAGGCCTGGCAGGGGGCAAAACTGGGAAAACAAGGACCTCACCTCCAGGGTAACCTTTCCTCCCTGGAGACAACATCCAGGCCTCAGCTGTGTTTCAGCTCCAGGCCCAGAAAAGCAGCAAAACCAAGTGGGTGATGCCAGAACCAACTGCAAAGATTAAGATCCCCTGCCCTGTCACTGACCAATCAGTGGAGACCACGACCCTGAAAGGGCACACCTAGAGAACTGATGGATGTTCTACTGAAACCCTCCTGGGAGACCTCCCCTAAGATTCCCACCTGCCGCCTGCGAGAGAGAAAAGCCTGGAGACAAAGGACCCAGTGCATGGTCTCCCTCTGGGGAGCAGCCCGAGCCGTTTCCTTCTTCCTCCCCCACTTCTTCACGGGCAGGTGTCTCCTAAGCTCTAAGGCAATGAGCAGATCGCATCTTCTCCCAGACTCATCCCCTGAACCTGTCCCCAAGGCCCCCTTTTCTCTGCCCTCCCAGTGAGCCAAGGCAGCCCAGCCTCCATTCTGTTGCTTCTTCCATGCTCAGCCCTTCCTTGTTTCACTGTCCCCAGCTTTAGTGAACTCGTCCTCCCAGCCACCTGGACTCATGTGAAAGCTTTCTTACTCAAAATCAAGAACCCACCCACTACAGCTGGCCCTGGGTAGAACCTATCGGGGCCAGGCCCCTCGTCTGCTAAAAATTTCAGGAAATGAACTGCATAGGAGCTGGAAAGGAAGAAGTGGAGGGATTATCATGCAGGCGCAGGAGGGCCCTAGAGAAGAACTCAGTATCTCCCACCTAAAAATACAACCAGAATCACCAACAAAGTATTGGCTCAAAAACACGCAAGAAAAAAGGAAAGGAATCAGTGTTGGGGAGGTTGGAGCAGAAGGAGCCAAGCCGCCTAGAATGTATCCTGTGAAGGCTGCAAGGAGTAGATAAGGGCAGCGCAGAGAGAGGGCAGGGTGCAGGGGAGCTGCAGATCTACGCTCAGGAGCCCGAGAGAATGGGGCTTGCTAGCCAGGCACCTTGGGAGCTTGCTTATCAAAGGCTGCAAAATGGTTGAGCCAGAGGCCCCTTTACCGTACTTCAGTGATGTGTAGCTCCCTCAAACAGCCTGTAAATCTGCCCATAACAAGGAGAAAATTAAAGAAATGAATCTGGGCAAGTAGGTAATTAAGGAGAATTGGAGACAGCCCGGTCCTATGGAGAACAGGGGTTGGGGAGGTGCGAAGGGAGCTGATCCTGAAATGAGTCTGAACGAGCAAGAAAATCTAAGCAATGGTTTGAGCAGACGGAGAACTAGAGGGACGCACCCCATTTTATGGGGGCCAAGGAACAAGAAACTCGGACTTCTAGTTTCAGGGACCTGGAATCATAAAGCAGCTTACTATGCAGTGTAGTGACTCAATCCATGGTCCCCTAGTGGGGACGGGAAGTAGGTAACAATACCATCTAGAAGCTTGTTAGAAATGCAAACCCTGGTGCCTTGTTCTAGACCTACTGGATTAGAAACCCGGGCCCCAGCAATCTGACTCTGAAGCAAGCTCAAGTTTGAGAACCTGGCTTAGTGAAAGAGGGCGCTAATTGGTAGAAAGTGTTACTTACGGCCTAATCTTTTGTCTCCAGAAGAAGCGAATCTTAGTTTAGGGCTGTTGAGAAAAGCTAGGGTTTATGGGCTGAACAGTTCCTACCTACAAGGTGGCAGCAGCTGGCTTCAGTTGACTTCAAAATGGCCCTTTAAACAAATACAAAGCAAAGGACAAAGATTAAATTATGTTAGCAACCTGGGAGCAGAAGGGCCAGAACTGCTTAAAAAAAAAACCCAGCTAGCGGTTGAGGAGGTTTTATTAATATTTAAATTGCAGCGAAACCCCAGCTGCAGCGTTTGACTCCAGCACAGAGATATGCAAATACAGCTTTCCAAAGGAAGGCCATTTCAGACAGCCCTCAAGGTAACAAGAACAAATAAAACAAATGAGTTCGTAATTTATTTTTATTGACTGACGAAGAGCACGGCACAGACAGCCTGCCCTGTGAAAGTCAACTACCAGTGGGGAGACAAGAAAGGCAGGCAGACCTGTGGACACACGACAGGAAAGACCCAAAGAGGACAAACAGCAGGCAGATGGAAGAAGATGACTAAATACAAAGGGAAGGGTCCCTGGCTGGTGTGGCTCAGTGGATTGTCAGCTTGCGAACCAAAGGGTCACTGGTTCGATTCCCAGTCAGGGCACATGCCTGGGTTGTGGGCCAGGTCCCCAGTGTGGGGTGTGAGAGGCAGCCACACATTGATGTTTCTCGCTCTTTCTCCCTCCCTTCCCCTCTCTCTCAAAATAAAGAAATAAATAAACTTTAAAAAAATAATAATAAGCTCAATGACTGAGGGGAGGACTCATACCCACTTCTGTGGTAGCCTGTGTGTGTAAATGTGCATACACACTAGGGCTGTGGAAGAGAGAAAAGATCCATTTCTGGCCTTCAAATTGCTTACTATTCAATGGGTGAGGCAAGAAAGCTCCAGAAAAATCTTTGCAGAATTGTGCCTTCTGGTTCGGAAACCCTTTGGGGGCTGTGTGGCGTGGTCAGGCTCTGCCTGCCATTGGGGAACCTCTGGGTGAAGCATCTCAAGCTAGCCCTTGGAGCTTGGGAAGGATTTGGCCAGGTGGAAAGGAAGCCAGGAGATTCCAGAAGGCCCAGGTAAGAGCCCCACATGTCGGAATGGGGGAGGGAGCACCTGATCCAGATAGCAGAGTCTTCTAAGGATATATTTCTCTGACCCGCCCACCCTCCAAAGCCCAAACCCAACATCTCCACGCTTCACCTGCTGCTCCCTTTCAGGAACCCTGACCAACAAATATGGGGACCTACAGATTTTGCTCACACTGTATCTTGTACTGAGCCAGTTCTGCTCTGCCATCTCCACAGGTCCAGACCCTACCCACCCCACCTCCTGCACAGAGCCTTCCCCGGGATTCCAGGCCAGAACCTCTCCCCACTCAGAACACCCCAGGGGGTTGCTTTATTTAGGACACTTTCTCCCTTTGGTAAGTTATTTCTCTCTGACTAGCAGGTCCTTAGGGTAGGATTAGTGTCTCTCTCTCTTCATTGTAACCCAGCTGTGCTCCCGGCAGACTCCTTGCTAGGTACCCAATGAGTATTTTCTTAATAAGTTCAAGGAAGAATGAATGGTCTCACTGAGTGAAGGGTATATCCAACTGCTGGCCCCACCCTCAAAAACTCTGGTCCCTGGTAAACTACCGATACTCGACATTCTGTCACTGGGAGTGGTCATCCCCTTCCATTTTTCCAGGATCCCGCTTTACTCCAAAAACAACATGAAAGATCTAAATGTCCAACAATGAATTACCCTTCCCCTTCTCAGCCCACATGTACAGATTTCCTCCTTGATTCTCTTTTGCCTATCATGAAGCATTTGTGATTAATCAAAACAATCCCCACCCAGACTGAGGAGGTCAGTTTCCCCTACCCACGCGTCCTCCAGCAAGGCCACCTCCAGGCTGTTTGCTCAGGACAGATAAACTGCTGCCGCCATCACTGCAGAAGTAATTATGATGTCCATGATCAACTCTTTGCAAGTTCAAAGCCCTGGCACAACCATTATCTCTCCTTCCTCACTTGTTCCCTGGGAGATGGCTGGAGTAAAGATTGTTTTCCCCACTTTATAGGTGATAAAACCAAGGGCCAGGCCGTGGCCCAAGGTCACCTAGTGAATTGGCGGCAGACCTGGAGCTAACCAGCCCAGGAGTCCCTATTCATTAGGCCCCAGACGGAAATGCCCTCATTATATTGTCCGGGCTGTGTTTTGTCTGGGAGAGAGGGAGTGTGGACTCTGTTGAGTGAAGGCAGGGGCTGGGGAAGATAAAAGAAAGTTCGTGACCCCGTGAAGTTTTTTTTCTCTGGAATGGCACAGCCAGTTGGCACTGCTTAATTCCAGAGGAGTTGTTTGTTTGTTTGTTTGTTTGTTTGTTTTCAAAGCATTACCGCATGTTCTAGGTTAGGGAAGGGAAAAAGGGTGAATCTGAAGGTAATAGACACACAGGTAAGCAGATGTTTGCCGTCTTCTCTTGAAAATGACACAAAACCAAATGGTATTGAATATTAGCAAGAGAAACGCAAATTACAACTTATGTGGGTCTCCCCAGCTGTTAGGTTATAGGATTCTGGAATAAACTAGTGCCAAGTAGATAGAAAATCTTCCCTTGGTGAAGCCTGTCCCGGGGGTGGGTGCGGGCAGATCTCTCATGAGGCATGGGGCTTGTGAGGGCCGTTTTAGGGCGCTCCGCAGCTGCCAAAGTGGGATCATCCCCAAGCCCACAGAGGCTTTGAAAGCCATGGAAACCAAGATCTGGTGTCTAACCAAATGCCAGAGAACTTAAGGAGGGGAAAAAAATCTCCATAGGAATTCAAGAGGCCGTTTCTTAAAGATAGTTTCTTCCCCGGCCCCCGGCCTGTGCTCAGGAAGTCCGTGATGGGCTTTCCCTTCCCATCAAAGCCCAAGCCTTCTCCCGCGGCTACATCCCAAAGTGCAGGAGTGTAGGGCTTGTCCCCCTCGCCCCAAGCCAGCTGTGGGCTTTTTCAGCTGTTAGCACTACAGCAGCCTCCATTACTCCTTGACCCCTGGCTGAGGCCTAAGCAGCTGCCCTGTGCCACCCTGGAGGCCATGACATGTGCAGATGGGCAGAGGGCAGAGCTCCTGAGCCCGGAGAGGTGGTGGTTGCGGCACCCGGCGAATGCATGAAATGCATGCAACTGTACACCTCACAACGGCTAACTGAGTGTTGTGTGAATTTCACCTCAGTGAAAAGCAAAAACAGCTGCCCTGAGAGAGGGCAGAGAAGCTGGGCCTCTCAAGGCTGTGAGGGTTGAGGCTCCTTGCAGGGAGTGGCAATCAGTGACAATGGGAAGGGCCTCCCCCCTTTTCCTCCAGGTCCAGACGGGAACTGGGGCTAGGCGAAAGGCCCAATGGGGCAGCGCTGGGGTCTGGGCGGGAGAGAGGCACTCAGTGGAAGCGAGGAGGCTGCAGCCACCGCTCATTTGCATCATAAGTGATTGGTTTTCCCTGCTCGTCCCTCATTAGGACACAATGGACAGTTGTTTGCTGGCGCAGCGGATCCATTTACCAAGGGGAAGAAGAGACAAAGCAAGAGTGACTGACAGGCCTCAGTGGGGAGGTGGCAAGTGCGCCTCCCCTCCCCTGTGCTCCCCCAGGCCATGAGGACTCTCACACAATGAGAAGGGACCTTAGAGAGCAAACCAACCCCATCCTTTTACAGATGAGGAGGCTGAGATGCTAAGAGTGGGTGAGACTTGCTAAGTAAAGTCCAACAGTGAGTTCATGGGAGAACTGGGGCTTCTAGAATCTACAGTCTAGATTCTAGGCTCATCCCAGTGTTCGCTGCACCTGCCTGCGATACCGACCCCATTTCTAGCTGGCCCAGCTGGTCTTGATCTCTGTGATTTCTTTCCTTCTGTTCCAGACCTGGTTTCCATCAGTTTTCTCTCCTGTGGCTATCTGATATTCTTTCTCTATTCCTGCCCCTCTCCATTTTCTAATTAACCCCTGCCCTAACAAGGATGGGTCTGATAGGAGAGGCAGCAATTTTCAAACTGTCTTGGTATGTTTGTGGGGTTAGGTGGGGAGGGGACACATACGTGTTGTGACCTATTATAAACCAAGCACTAATACAGACATATGACATTATCTCATTTCATCCTTCCAATATTGCACAGTGTGTAGGTATTCTTAGAGACAGGGAGAGCGAGAGTCCCAGAGAGGGTAGGTAACTTGTACTAGAACGACCAGGTGGTAAGTGGTACCTGTCTGACTCCAAAACCTCCATTCTTCCACCTCCCACCCTGGCACAGGATCTAAAAAGCAAGGCAAGAGACCAGCTAATTCCAGGCTCAGGGGAGACATGAACTCGCCGAAGTTCAAAGTCACTGCTTCATTGCTCTCCCTTAGGCAGCGCCTGCCTCTCCAGATTCCCACCTTCCTCTGGGCCCCTTCTGCACAGTGGTGAAATCTCACCAATGCAAGCTTTTGTGCCTGGGGGTCTGGGGAGATAGCAATCCAGAGGGAGACACCTGACAAGCCCAGTCCCAGACCTCTGAGGTCTCCCTCCTGCTGACACCTCCCCCCGCCCCCCACCAGTTCCCTGTCTGCCCCTTCCCTCTGCGGGTCAAGCTTGGCAGCATCTGCGTCTGTCTCATTGTGCTCTGGGGGAAGGGCAGAGTGGGGCGGGCGGTTGATGAGTGGGTGTCTATGTGCATGAACATAAGGCCTCTGGGTTCATTCTGACACTGAATGAAAAACTCACCAATTATTCGTCCAACCTCATTAATATGCAGACAGACATCTGTTATTTAGGAGTCAACAGCAGAGACATTTTCTTGGGGGTAGGAGCACTTACGGACGTGTCCCTCTTGTCTCTCTGGCTCCCGGGAGGTAGCTGCTTGGGAATCACCCCACAGCAGCGAGCTGGAGTCTCCCCCCCTCAGACCCTCACCCCCAACCTTGAGGAGAGGGAGTAGGGGATTGACTAGAGAGATGGAGAGGGACCTGGGAACCCAGCGGGGGAAGGCGGGAGAGGGACTGGAGTGTGTAGACAAAGTCTTTTGTTGGCAGAGAGGGAAGGGGGGATACTATAGAAGAGTGGAACCCCTTTCCTGGGGAAGTGAGTGTGGAGTTGGTGGCGAGAGCTGTGTCAGATTGCTGGTGTCCACCGGCACCCTCAGGGACAGGAAGGACCCCTTCTTCCTACCTCCCTCAGCCTTCAGAACCAGTCTATCTGGGGTGGGGTCACCATGACAACATGGGGTCCTCACCCAGATACTTCAGAAAAGGTAATGGGGGGCAGTTGGAAAAATAGGGACCAAAAGCCCCAGCCTTTGGAGGAGTCACGATAGCTCGCTCTAGTCCTTAGGCCAGGTGTACCTGCAAGGCACAGCCACCTCCCCTTCCTGTGTTTCAGCCTCGTTCCAACCTTTGAATCCCTAGCACAGGAACCCCCCCCCCCCCCAAGAAGCCTTTCCTGATTCCCTCAGGCCCAGGTCCGAAGCCCTGGAAGTCTCCATTGTAAAAAATAAAGGTTGTCATCAGCTCAGCCCTCGTTAAAGGGTCAGACAGCTTTCCACATCCTTTCTCCTCTGAGTCTTCCTCAACAACATGAGGCAGATGTGGTGCCAGCTCCCTTTTTCCAGATGGGAAAACTGAGGTTCAGACAGGCACAGGGCCTTGCCAAAGGCTCCCCGGGGAGGAAGGGGAAGAGCTGGGACCCAGGCCCTTGAACCTCTGCCTCCAATTCTTAAGCTCTTTATATGACGGTCCCTCCTGGGAAGGCCAGCATCACAAGGAGATGCCCGTCTGTCAGCTCACACATTTCAGGGCTTAGCCCCTGCCCTGCCCTTCCTTCTCCCTCCTCCCTTCTGAACAGGCTGATTGCTGAGGTTAAGAAACACTGAAAGCATCACAGCATGATTAGTTGTTTATTTCATTAAATGATTAACGAGGCTACATTGTTTCCCAAATGGGTGTCTAATTTGTGGGGGAAACAGCTGCAGAGGGGGAAGCTGAGTCTGATCCTACAACTGGGTTGGGGGTAGGAGTTAGGTTCCCGCTCTCCAGCCTGCAGGGGCTTCGAGGACCTGGGAACAGCCCCATTGCCACTTCCTACCTACTGGGGGTGCGCTCCTCAGTGCAGAGGTTCAACGCCTCCCCGGAAATAAAATGTCTGGCAACCAAGACCTACGGAGGGGACCGAAATCCGTTGCCAGTGGTGTTGGAAACGTATTAAACTTCGGGGGCTCCTCCAACTGATTTATCTTCCTAATTATGTTTGCTTTAGGCGGATATTGAAATGCGTTTGCCTTCCCGACCATGGCAGGAGAGGGAGGCTGGGAGTACAGAGGGGCACAAATACTGTACTTTCACTGTTACCGGCTTGAGCCTGCTTTGTGCCAAAGTCCAAAGTGGAAAAGAGAGGCCCTGGCCCTGGACAGCTCAGTTGCTTAGAGCATCCTCCCGATATACCAAGATTGTGGGTTCGATTCCCGGTCAGGGCACATACAAGAATCAACCAATAAATGCATAAATAAGTAGAACAACAAATTGATGTTTGTTTCTCTCTCTCCCACCCCCTCTAAAATCAATAAAAAGAGCCCCCACTGGTATGGTTTAATTGGTTGGACGTCGTCCTGCAAAGTGAAAAGTCCTCAGTTTGGGGCGCATGCCTGGGTTGTGGGTTCGGTTATAGGCAACCAATTGATGTTTCTCTCCCTCTCTTTCTCTCTCCCTTCCCCTCTCTCTAAAATAAAAACCAGCCCTGGCTGGTGTGGCTCAGTGGATTGAGTACCGGCCTGCAAATCAAAGGGTCACCGGTTCAATTCCCAGTCAGGGCACGTGCCTGGGTTGTGGGCCAGATCCCCAGTCGGGGGTGAGCGAGGGGCAACTACACATTGATGTTTCTCTCCCTCTCTTTCTTTCTCCCTTCCCCTCTCTCTAAAAAGAAGTAAATAAAAATCTTAAAAAAATAAAGATGATAAAATAAAAAACAAAATTAAATAAAATGTGAAATTCTAATAAATAAACACGATCAATGAAAAGAAAAAAGAGGCCACATAGCCCCAAATTCCATGCTGATGGTTCTCTATGGGGGAGGAGTTAGTCCTTTGGGACTGGAGGCTGAGAGATGGGTCTGGGAACCCCAGCCCTTTCCAGCACCCTCAATCCAGGTCTCTGCAGAGGGCCAGGGTCAGCCTCTAACCAGGTCACGGGTTGAGAGGGTGGGGTGCACCATGCCCTGAAGCTGCCCCAGAATCCCTGAGGAGACTGGCTGAGATGGACCAGGACAGGGTCCTGGAGGAGAGGGAGGGAAAGGAGCATCTGATGAGCCAGGAGTGGGTGCAGGTTTCTTTTCCACTCAAGGCTGGGCCCTGGGGAATGACGAAGCTCTTTATTTATTTGTTTGTTTGTTTATAAAGATTTTATGTATTTAAAGACAGGGGAAGGCAGGGAAAAAGAAAGGGAGAAACATTGATGGGTTGCCTGTCATAGGTGCCCCGACCTGGAAGGAACTCACAACCCAGGCATGTGCCCTGACCAGGAATGGAAGCAGCGACCAACCAACGGAGCCACACCGGCCAGGGCAGGAGAAGTGATTTTAAATGACACATCTCAGAGCCAAACCCCCCAGCCCCCATCACCTCATCCAGAAAACCATCTATCCAAAACCTAAATCTGGTCACTTCATTCTCTGCTTGAAATCCCTAGTGCCTCCTCACCTCCTCAGAAGGAAGTCCTGGTTCTTTTGTGGGCCCTGCACTGGCCTTAAAGTACCCTCCCAGCCTTGCCTTCTGCCCTTCCCACCACGGCGGCCCCGACCATGCCACGTTCTCTCTCATGTCCATGTGTCCGCACATGCTCTACCCTCTGTCCTGAGTGCCTTTCCTGCCCTTTTCCTGCCTGGCAAACTCCTCTTCAACCCTCAGGCCCTGGCTCAGAGGACTGGCTTCTGCAGCCAAGGTATTGTCAAACCTGGGGTACCTCTTTTTCCCAATGGACTGGTCCCCAGATTAAAGAGACTGGTCCTTTCAGTCTCCCAAGCCAATGTCTGGCACACAGTTGGTGCTCAGTACATATTTGCTGAATGAATGAGGGAGGGATGAGCTGTGAATTAGGGGGGAGCCTAGAAGATGGGAGGGTAAGGTCTGTGTTCTCTCCCAGAGTGTCTGGAAGAACTGCCTGGGGCTGGGGGAGGGGAGGGCCCGGGATGGTTCCTGGGGGAGAATGTCACCGAAAAGAGGCCAGTGGGACCCGAGCCAGGGAGGGAATACAGGACAATGTGAAACTAGACTCCTGCGAAAACAGACCAGCACTGTCTTTCCTGACAACAAGCGCTCCAGCCGGCCCCTCCACCAGCTTTCCTTCTCTAGGGGGTAGGGGGGTGACCCCAAACTCAGCTGATGCTCCCTCCAAAATCGTTAAGGAACTTAGCATGGAAGGAGGGTGAAAACCCCTGCCCCCCAACCCTACTCTGAGGAGATCCCAGAATCAAACCTCTGTCTCCCTGGCAAAATTCACTCTGCTCAGGTTCAGCTTCTGTGACGTGGAGGCTTTTGAGGCCCTCCCTACCCCCACTCCCAGGGAACTAGAAGATTCCAAGGTGGGGGTGTACAGAAATGGTGGGCAAAGGGCCTGGACCACTTCAGCAGGACCCCTCCCACACTAGCAGGGGGCCCCAGCTGGGCTGAGTAATGAATTGCACATCAGTCTACTTCAGAATCCCCCTAATGACTTTAGGATCCTGTGGGTCATTAACTGAGATGAATTTTCCCAAAATATCTCACTTCCCCACCTCTGGCTCCTAAAAGGACACTGCTGATCCAACCCGTGACTTCCTCTGCTTCTACTCTGTGAGCCAGTTCTTCCTGAAGTCTAACTTTCCCTCCTGCAGCTAGAGATTGGTAGACTAGTTTTTTGGTTTGTTTTTTTTTAAAGCAACGAAACTAAAGCCACAGCCGTTTTCCATGGACATGGGCTTTATTTGGGGACTGTTGGGGGAAGAGAGGAAGGAGCTAGGACTGGTGGGTATATGGGAGGACGGGCTTCTCAATTTGCTTTTTTAATTTAGTGCATTTTGCCTGGAGGTTAGGATGAGTGAGAACAGCTCTAGCAGTGAGAGGAGAGGAAGTAAAACGTCATGGAATGGACACATTTCTTAGGGAAGAAACCCAGGACCAGGATATGGGGTCTGGGATGGGGTAGGAAGGCACCCTTCATATACTGAGGCTCAACCAAGGTCACCACTTGATGCCAGCTCCCCTAACCCCCTGCCCCATCCCAGCTCCTGGCCCAGATGTTGGCCCTGCCAGCTCCCTCAACTTCCTGTGGAGAGGAGGGGCAAGAGGAGGGGCATGATGATGCGAGGGGTTGATGGCACCCTCTGCCTCTGGGTCCCTTGCCTAGGAGAATTGCTCACTCAGCCTGCCCTGAAGTCCCAGCCAGTCAAGAGGTCGGGAAGCCAGGGTGCAGGCAGGGGAACAAGTGTGCCCTTCACCACCCCTCTTGATACTCTGTCCCTCCCCTGCTCCTCACATGAGGTTGCAACTCTTGGCTCGATCCTTGTGTATCTCGCCTTCGTTCCCGTTGCCCCGGTCTGGCCGTCCTGCCAGCTGAGCAGATCGCTGCAGTCCCCGGCGTGAGTCAGTACGACGCAGCTGCCTATGACCACGGCCAAGGGAGGCCACTGTAGCCACGTGGAAGACATCCCTGACGCTGCGCTCAGAGGACCGGGAGGAGCACTCCACGTAGGACACAGCCCCCACCTGCTTGGCCAGCACAGTGCCCTGGAAGGGTGGAGTAGACAAAGAAACATGAGGACCAGCCTGCAGCTCTGCAAGGGGGGGCAGGCGGTCAAGGGATGAGGTCAGAGGTCAGAGGCCAGGACAAGGGATGAACAAAATAGGGTATTTTCAAATCAGAGACTGAGAGGGTCCGAAGTGGGAGATCTCAGCTGGGATGAGGTCAAAGGTCAAGGGTCCCACCTGCTCATGTGTAACAGGAATAAGCCTCTGCTTGGACAGCTCCCTCAGTGTGGTGAGGTCGGTCCGCATATCCAATTTACAGCCAACCAGCACAACCTTGGCATTGGGGCAAAACTCCTGAGTCTCCCCTTGCCACTATTTTGGGAAAGAAAACAAGAGTTATGGAGGGGTGGAAGGAGGCACACGGTGCACCGTGCTCCACACTAGAGGGCCCCCCTTCCTCACAGCAGAAACCAACACTGCTCTGCACTGTCCTGGGTGAGAAAGGAAGTGGGAATAGTGGGCTTGGGCTGAAAGCAGGGAGGGTGTGTGAGAGGAGAGGGAAGGAGGGGCCCGGGTAGGGCTGTACGGTCTGTACCCTGCTTCTAATTCATGGGCCATGAAGTGTCTGCCACCCTGGAGCTTTGCCATTCCCACCCTCTTTCCCAAATTTGTTCCACCCTCTTTCCCAAATTTGTTCCTGGGAACAGACCGATTCAGCCCTCCCCTCCCCCACCTGGGAACTGGGGCTGCCTTAGCTGACTTTTGTCCTTTCACTATGGGCTTTTATCATGGAAACAGGGGCCCAGAGAGGAGGTCACAGGGCCTTCCTGAGCTCCAGGAGCAGCATTCTCACCCTGTTCATGTGGGGCTCCCACGCCCAAGGAGATGGGAAGGGTGGCTATGAAATTCTTGAGTACCTCTCCCTCCTCTCCCCCTTCGCCCCCAGATGCCCTACCCAGCTCCAAGAACCTATTTCCAGGAAAGAGGGGTCAGGAGGATGAGAGCTTCACACACTCTTCAGCTGATGGCATGTTGCGTCAGGAGTGTGGTTTCTTGTCTCCCCCTCTCCCCAGTTCCCTGCCTCCCCAGGCTCCCACCTTCTTGAGGACACTGTCCAGTGTTTCTGGTCGGCTAATGTCGAAGCAGATGAGCACAGCATCTGAATCAGGATAGGCCAGAGGCCGGACGTTATCATAGTAAGAGGAACCTGAGA
The DNA here is from genome assembly GCA_007922815.1 of Macrotus californicus. Classification (NCBI taxonomy): domain Eukaryota; kingdom Metazoa; phylum Chordata; class Mammalia; order Chiroptera; family Phyllostomidae; genus Macrotus; species Macrotus californicus. Next base: position 102,328 of record VMDR010000770.1, on the reverse strand, counting down.
GAAGACAGGGGGGAGAGGGCAGATGAGGGTCCTGAGTGAGCAGAAGGCCTGGAAGGGAATGGGAGACCTTAGCAATCCTGGCCAAGGGATGCTAGAAGCAGAGGATAGAAAGAGCAGTTATTAATACCCATCAAGGAGTCTGTGTTTCTCCAAGGCAGGGACAGGCCAAGGAGCGGTTAGATGGCAGAAAACAGCTCTCTGCTTCCCTAGGGGTTTCTCTAAAAGTAATCATTCAATCTTTTCTGAGTCTGAGAAGCTCATGAAATCTCTCGACATTCTCACAAAATTTTGCATGTGCTTCCTTGGCTTTGACAGACATCTTCTAATGACCTCTAGGGAACCAGAGTAAAAATAAAAACCCTCCTCTCTGGACAAGGGAGAGAGCTCTCCCCTCCTCTTGGGACTTGATCTTACATTTCTATAGTTCAGTCTGGAGAAGTAGTTCCCACATCCAAAGAAATTCAAAATGTCTTTCCTAAACCCAGTCCGATCTCCTAAAAAACGCCCCCCCCCAAAAAAAAAATGCCTTCTCAACTTTCCCAGGTAGGGGAATCCAGCAGAGGGGATTGGATACTGGGCTTTTATCCTTCAGGACATGGTTTCTACATATGTCAGCAAGCTCTGCCTCAGTTTCCCTGGCTCTAAGCAGAAAATGGATTTTCCTTCCGCCTAGAATTAGAGGTATGGGCTGAACTGACCTGAAGCCTAAAGGTCTAGCCAAAGGAGGGGTCAGGGTGGGGGCCTTGGAAGTCAGGGTGACCCCAGAGAGTTGGTTACCTGAAGTGTCCCACATGTTGAGCTCAATGCGGCGCTTGTCTATCTCAAAGCTGGCGGTGTAGTTCTCAAACACGGTGGGGACGTAACTCTGCAGACACGGATGGGTCAAGATGAGATCCTCCAGTCTGCACCCCAGACAGATGCCCTCCTCACTCCCACATCCCGTCCAGCCCTGCCCCTGGACACAAGTTGGCTGTTGTTGGGCAAAGGGGAGATCCTGGGAGCGGTGCCTCAGGGAATCTGTTAGGTTCCCAGACCCTCTTCCAGCCCCTTCAGACCCTGGTTCTTCCCCTCTCCGATGCCCAGGACCTCCGAAATCCCCCTAGCGCCCCCTCTGGGATCCTCTGCTTCCCTCAAACCCCATTCATCTCACCCTGATCCCGACTTCCTGCCATCCCAATCCTCTGCAGTCCTTCCAGAACCCCCAATACCACCCCCCATGGTCCTCTGAGCCTCTGTCTCTCTTCCCTGCTTACCCCAACACTCATTTATTTCTGTCCGTCCCCCAGGCGCCAGTCAGCCAACCCCGCGGCCTCCGCTCCCCCCTCCCAAGACGCGGGTCCCTCACCCCCGGGTAGGCGTCCTTGGCGAACACCTGCAGCAGCGCCGTCTTGCCGCACTCCGCGTCCCCTACCACCACGATCTTGCAGCGGCCGCTCTGGCCCTCCATGGTCCCGGCTACACGCCGGTCTGCCGCGCAGCCCCCTTCCTGGGTCCCGCTGCTGCCTCCCCCGCCGCTGCAGCTGCAGCCACTCGGGCCGCTGACACCGGCATCTCGCGGGCCCGCGCCGAGCCCCCACCCGGGGCCGCTGCCCCCTTCTGCCCCGCCCCCAGCTCGGCGGCCGCGCCCCTGGCCCCGCCTCCCGCCCGCGCAGCCAGGAGGCGGGGCTCAGCGGGGCTGGGGGGATGGGGGACCCCGGGAAAGCAAGGCTCGAGAGCAAGGTTTTAGTGCGCTGTTGTGATCCAAGGGGCCCCTGCCGGTTTGGGGCGGGCCGAGCCGGGCTATTTGTCCGATTTGACTTCCTTGGGGGTGGGGACGGGCGGAGCTTGAGCGAAGTTCTGAGGGGTAGGGTGGGATCAGCAAGCACCCGCAGCTCGGGCCTTTTGCTTGCTCGGGCGGCCACGCTGGTGTGCTAGTGCGGACACGCGCGGGGGCAACCATCGACTTCCTGAGCAGGAGGGGTACGAGATAGTAGAAGAAGGAGGAAGCTTTTTGGGTTCGGTCTCCCTCCTCCATGCTCAAGTCCCGGCAGGGAGTCTTGGGATTAGGAGGGTCTAGACTCCCAATACACCCACCAGGAAAGTGGTGACGTCAGGGCTTTCCGTCCCCATGGCAACGGATGGCCTAGTCTGGGGCTATCTTGACTTAACCGCGGGTCTGGACCAGCGGGGAAGCAAGAATGAGTTTCTCCAGCCAAGAGCAGGGTGAAAAGTTTTTGGGGAGCTGCGTCCTCTGGTGGATACTACGGGGAGACGGAGTTGGGGAGTGAAGAAGAGGCAGATCAAATTGCCCAGAGTCACATCCCTACTGGAGCCAGAGACAAGCTCTAAGTAATTTCAGGCTTGATCGGAATCTAACAATAAACGAGCCACCGTTTGCGTTTATATGACATCTTTTACCTTTTAAAAGCGTGTCTTTGAATCGAGGATACTCGATTTAATTTTGTCTTTACCCTTTACCAAGCAACATTTTTCACCACTTTACAGAAGAGAAAATTGAGTGACTGTGCTTTAACAAACAAAATCAAATGGAAAGTGTTAACGACTCTATCTCCCTGCCCCAAGTTTGCCAGTGCTAGACCACACGAAATAGGTCACAAATGGATACAGTCAGGGCCTGAGGAACAACCTGGTTGGGTTCCGGTCCACCTGTGGTTGGCTCCCCAAATCTGATGTCTGCTCAAGTTTTAGGGTCGTCCTTCAGACTGCCCCTTAACTTATATCTTTAAATTACATAAGGTTTATTATGAATAAGTAAGTGAATTAAATCGCGATCTACATGATTCCAAGTCCGCAGTCGATCCTCACCCCCACTTTTCACGCGTCCGCAGCACCCGTACTGTGGCCGTGGCCCTTTAAAGGGGCTCGCGAGGCCCCGCCCCCGGGCCGGCACCCCGCCCCTACGGCTCAGAGTCCGCAGCCGCAGCTCCTCCCGACACGCGCCCCTCCCTTCCCAGCTGTGCACTCTCGGTCCAGCTGTGAGCGCACGTCCGGAGTCCCAGCCATGTCCGCGGAGAGAGAGGTAGCGGAGGTGGCCACTATTGTGGCCTCGGCCGAGGCAGGAGCCGCGGGAGACGCCTCTTCCCAGCCCCCGAATGCCGAAGCAGCTGGCGACGCCCAGCCGCCTGCGGCCTCGGAGGGGGCCGCAGCCCCTTCGCAGCCGCCGCTGCGCTGCTTGGTGCTCACTGGCTTCGGCGGCTACGACAAGGTGAAGCTGCAGAGCCGGCCGGCTGCGCCCCCAGCCCCCGGCCCCGGCCAACTGACGCTGCGCGTCCGGGCCTGTGGGCTCAACTTTGCAGACCTTATGGCCCGGCAGGGGCTGTACGACCGGCTGCCGCCGCTGCCCCTTACCCCGGGCATGGAGGGTGCAGGAGTCGTGATCGCGGTGGGCGAGGGAGTCAACGACCGTAAGGTGAGCGGACCAGCCCAAAGCAGGACTGAGCCGGCCGCTGGGTAGTGCGGCAGGAGTGGGCGGGCGCCGGGGGTGTGGCAGGGCAGGGGAAACTGGCACGGACCCGGGTAGACGGGCATGGAAGGCGTAGTAGGAAAGGAGCCTGCGTTCTGAGGCTAGTGGAGAACTGAATCTGTATTTGGGGTTGGAGGGTGGAGACGGAGTTATCGTCCCCTTCCCAACCATTTTTAATTGTGGCCGCCGCCCAGAATCGGCAGTGGTGGTGGTGGGTGTGTGTGTGTGGGGGGAAACAATAAGGCGTCCACGCGCATGCGCGCAATGACCTTCCACCCTCTGCTCCCCACACACAATCCCCAATAAAAGCACACCTGTATCCCTGCCCACCAAACACTCCGCGGGTAATTGTGGCCTGTGACCCTAAATGACGGTTGGTGCCTCGTTCCTCCAGGGAGCTGGAGGAGCTGTGTAGTCGGAGTTGGGCGGGGGCACGTGGCTGTGCCAGAGCCCTAGTCACATGCAGCCCCGTGGTCTGTGGGTGTGTGAGGCGGCTCCTCCCAGAGCGGGGCCAAGAGAATGAGGCACTCCCATCGTGGAAGAGAGGGAGCCTGCCACCACCGGTCCACTGGCCCTAGGCTGCCAGTCTGATTTTGGTGGTGGCCGGGGTGAGGTAGAGGGACGGAGTTGAGATTGGGTCCCTGGATCTTTGTTTTGGACTCTGTGTCCCGTGATTGCAATATCTCCTACGCCGGTGACTCAGCCATCAAGTCACGACCCCCATAGCTGCCCTGGGGAACGGTCCGGCGGGCAGTACCTGCCTCAGCCTTCCTTGTGGAGGACCCTCAGAAACCCCTGAGGTGCCCATTTGAACTGGGGTGGGAGGTGTGGCACCGGCAGCAGGTTGGCCCAGCTCTGCCGGTCTGTTTCTCCTTTTTATTTATCATTAATCTTGGCTACAACCCTGGACACCCGAGAGTTCCAAATGACCAACTTTTTCAGAGATCTGGGGTGAGCCTTTGCACGTCATTTGTTTAGGGCCCGGAGAGAGAGGCCTGTCTCCGATGCAGCCTTTCTCTTGCCAGCCCTGCCAGCCCTAGGTCCCAGAGCTGGAATTCTTGGGTTTATTGTGCAAGCAGACATCTCCTCTTTAAAGGGTTTCTCCCTGGATTCAACTGTGGCCCCACCCTTTCCACTGATTTCTAAATAATCCACTCTTGAGAAGGTACTAAGGGGAATTTTTGTTTCAGTGGGGGGAGTCATAGGTCATGCTACTGCTGAAGGCCACCCACCTAATCTCTCCTCCCCGCACTTTCCACTTGGTAAATACAGGATATCCTGTCCAGGGCAAGAATCTGATTGTAAGAGGCTGAGTTCTGTGGGGAGAGCCCTCCCTGCCTCCTGATACCAGAGCTGTCCCTGCTCTGTAATGGGCTGAGGGGTGGACCTTTAGTCTGGGTAAGTGGGGAGCCTAGATCTGGGCTCGATTTTTGACTGGCTACCACCCAAACTGACCGCTGCACTTTTCCCCGTCCTCCAGGGTGATTGCGGAATCTGCTAGTCTTGAGTCCTGGGGTGGAATGCTTTCGTTCCCCAGACCTCATCACAGATCAGTGCTCACAGGGAAAGATGCCGTCCTGCCCTCCATCCTCATGAATGGAATGTGGGGCCTTGAGGACATGAAAAAGGGTGTGTGTGGGAGTCCCATCCTCCTTCCCTGTGGATCCCAAGTCTCATTAATATACAGAATTCCCAGCATTCCTGGCAGGAACTAAGACAGACCTGGGTTGTCCCAGAACAGCACCCACACCTCCCTCTCCATGCTCTTCAGAGACTGAGGAAAGAGAGGCCTTCCTTTCCCCTGAGAATGCCCAGACAAGGGTTCTGTTTCCTTTGCTCCCTTTCCTTCCTGAAAGGAGGCTCTCCTGCAGGTGGCTAAGTGTGAGGAAAATACCTTTTCCTGGTGGGAGGGATTATGTGGCTCTCCTTGTCCATCACCCCTCCCCCCACCTCTGGGTGAAAGTATCTTGTGGGCCCCCAGTGCTGACTCAGATACTTCTCCTGAGGTGACCACACCCAGCCCTGACTCCTCAGAGATCTTTACCTGTGCGGAGATACGGCCCTGATCACATTCTCCTTCTTCCTTCAGCTACTGGATGGGTGACCTCCCCTTCTAGCTACTGTTCTTGTCATTATTGTTGTCATTATTATTAGCTGACACTACTGTCTACTATGTGGCCCACATTTGGCAAAAAAAAAAAAAAAAAAAAATCACTAAATGATTTTTTGCTATTTATCCCTCACAGCTGCCCTATTTTACAGATAGGAAAACGGGGGCTCAAAAAAGGTTAAGTCATTGTTTATTTGTCCAAAGTCACATCACCAGTAAACAGTGGAGCCTTTTTTTTATTTTTATTTTTCAACAGAAGCAGTTTGATCTCTTTAACAGTACTTCACACTGTCCTAACTGTAAGTGTGTCACGTCAGGGGCCTTACACAATAATGAAGTCTAAGATATGTACCATGGAGATAAGGATAGTATCTACCTCAAAGAGCTGGTGTGAGGATTAAATGTTTATAGGTGAAGCGCTTACAATAGGGCCTGGACCTGGGTAAGCACTCAGTAAAGGTAAGTTGTTACTGTTTTTGATGACATTATTATTATTATTATTAGCACAACTACTGCTTCTGTTTCTGCTGCTACTTCGTTCCCAGGAAGAGGGCCTTGTACATACAGAAAACCCTAAACTGCCAGTGGGTGAATGAATGAGTGACCGAATCACGCTCCTCTTCCATTCTCAAGGTAGGGGACCGGGTGATGGTGTTGATCCGGTCAGGCATGTGGCAGGAGGAGGTGACTGTTCCCTCGGCCCAGACCTTCCTGATGCCTGAGGCCATGACCTTTGAGGAAGCTGCCGCCTTGCTGGTCAATTACATCACAGCATACATGGTCCTCTTTGATTTTGGCAACCTACGGCCTGGCCACAGCGTCTTGGTACACATGGCTGCAGGTAACAGGCCCCTGCCCTTTATCCCCGCTCCTTACCCCACCCAGATTTCCTTCTAGGCCCCTTCTCTGCAGCATGTCTGGACTGTTGTCATGGTAACACTGGCTGCTTTGGCCTATGGCGCCAAGGGCTCTGCAGGATTGTTGCCGTGGCAACATTCAGGCACCAGGTCCAGCCTGGTGCGCTATCCATAGCAACATGCCCTTGCCCAGCACCCCTTCCTAGTCAGCCACCCTTCCCCCAGTTCTCAATCGTAGAAATTAGACATAAGATGAGGGCAGAAAGTCTTCAAATGAACCCAGGCAAAATGAGGGTGACAGGCTCGGTTCTTGAAAGGCAAGAATGGAGAGTGGTGGCTGGGTGACTCCATAACCCCTCCTTATGAAATGTCTCGTTGCAGGGGGGGTGGGTATGGCTGCCTTGCAGCTGTGCCGGACAGTGGAGAATGTGACGGTGTTTGGAACGGCCTCGGCCAGCAAGCATGAGGTGCTGAAGGAGAATGGAGTCACACACCCCATCGACTACCACACGACTGACTACGTGGATGAGATCAAGAAGATCTCCCCCAAAGGTGGGGTCAGGGCAGGGGGTGGCATGGGCCAGAGAGGGGGTTTCCAGACTGCGGGATTCTGATGCTGTTCCGGGGCCCCTTATTCCGTGACAGGCGTGGACATCGTCATGGACCCTCTCGGTGGGTCAGACACTGCCAAGGGCTACAACCTCCTCAAACCCATGGGCAAATTGATCACCTACGGTGAGTCAGTGGCAGGGATGGAGAGGGGGAGTTAGGGGAAGCAGGGCGGGACATAGGGGCACAGGGCTTGTGAATGAAAAAGGAGCAGCCTGGCCCTGGCTGGTGTGGCTCAGTGGATTGAATGCTGGCCTGTGAACCAAAGGGTCGCAGTTCAATTCCCAGGCTAGGTCACATGCCTGGGTTGGGGGCCAGGTCCCTGGTAGGGGGCACACCAGAGGCAACCGCACATTGATGTTTCTCTCCCTTCCCCTCCCCCCCCAAAATAAGTAAATAAAATCTTTTACAAAGGCGGCAGGGGGGCAGCCTGGACGATGCATTCAGATCGCTGCCTCCTGGCGCAGCCACTGTCGTTTTCCTTCACAGCCTTTCATGCGAATCACAGTCAGTTCTGTGTTCTTTGTGGACTCCTGTTTGGGGATTACTCCCAATGCGAAATCAACCGGTCTGCCTTCCTCTGTCTTACCCTCCTGGGCTTCTTAGGCAAGCTGCTTTTCCATTTAAAAAATGAATTTCATCCATCTGAAACAACTACAAAATAATATTGAATGTAAACTGCAATTGAAAAATAAAACTTAAAATAACTATTTCACATACATGAAAAAAAATTAGTAAAGATTAGGACCACTTTCGAGTTAGCTGGAGTCTTTTTGGGCCTGGTGAGGGATTACCCTGTCACTCCCTGGCTCTGGTGTGGATCGTTGTAAGGGGCCCCTCAGGGGCAGATGAACGTGGATCCAGACACGCAGGGATGTGCCTGGCACCTGGATTCACAGGCTGCGTCTCCTCCTCTCTCAGGAATGGCCAACCTGCTGACAGGCCCCAAGCGGAACCTGATGGCCCTGGCACGCACGTGGTGGAATCAGTTCAGCGTGACAGCCCTGCAGCTGCTGCCGGCCAATCGGGCCGTGTGTGGCTTCCACCTGGGCTACCTGGACGGCGAGGTGGAACTGCTCAGCGGTGTGGTGGCCCGCCTTCTGGCTCTGTACAATCAGGGCCACATCAAACCCCACGTTGACTCCGTGTGGCCCTTCGAAAAGGTAAGTGTGGTGGCTGTGCTGTGCTGAGGGCCTAGGTAGGACTCTGGGAGGCTGGGGTCCCAGGGGTGGGGGTCCCGGGAGAAGGAGAGCCTCCTCCTCTAGGCTGGCCCTTGCGGGGCAGGGCTGGACAGCACTCAGAGCAGGGTCTTGTCTTCTTCTTCAGGTGGCGGATGCCATGAAGCAGATGCAGGAGAAGAAGAATGTGGGCAAAGTCCTCTTGGTACCTGGGCCAGAGAAAGAGAACTAGGGCGGGGCTGGGAGACTCCTGGGACCCGGGAAGAGAGAAGCTGGGAAGCCATTTATGTGGCCCACCAGACCCTCTGAATTTCATTGTCCGTCAGTGCTCTGCTCTCTCTCTCTCCAAGGTCTCTGTGGTGGTGACCTCTCCCCTGCCCTATTCTTTCTCTGTAGCCAAGGCTGCCCCCTCCCTCCTTCCTGCCCTCTGAAGAGGGTGGGAAGTGACTGCTTGGATGTCTGGGCCCTGCCAAGGGGACAGGGAGGGTCAGAGGGAGACTGGCTGCTTCCTGCCCCCACCCTTTCCCCGGGCCTGTTGTGCTGCTTTCGTGCCAAGGCTAGCCAATCCCTTCCCGTTCTGTTCTGCGTGCTTCCGCCTCATCTCCCCTCCTGCCCCTGCCCCACTACCTCCCCAAAGAATTGAAATGTCAGCTCAGGATATGGGGCCAATCTGTGTGAGTCCAGCGTGTCCCTGTTTTGCCCTAGTGTCCCTTCAACCCCAGGCCGACTAGTGCCCACCTGTGAACCCCCTTGCCTCATTGCATGGCCTCGTCCTCTCGTCCCCAACTTCTTAAGCACAATTGGGCTTCTTCCACCTCCAGGTTTTTTGCCACTCATAACCAAGGTTGCCTCTTACAACAAGGGCAGGAGTCACACCTGCTCCCCCAGGGAGGGACGCAGAGCCCCCGCCTTCACTGAGTTCTCTGGATTTGTTCTCAGTGCCTTAGCAATGGAAAACCTGTGCTTGTGTATGTAGGGGGGGGGGTCCCTGTCTCACACCTCCTTTTCCTCCCCGTACTCCCCAGTGCCTTCCTTGTTCTGGTGGAGCTGGGGTTTTGCTGCTCCCCAGTCCCACGACACTGCCAAAAATCTGTGTGTGTGCCAGGGTCAGGGGTGGGGATGGGGAGGGGGCAGCCCCTCGCCTCCTGGGTTCTGTGCCATGTCCTGTCTGTCTCTAAGGCTGTCATTTCTCTCTGAGTAGTTGAGGAGAAAGAGGTGGGGAAGTTTTCTCAGCCTTGCAGATAAGTGTGGCATTTACAGCCAGAGCCCTGGGAGGCAATGCTATTTCTTGTTCTGGGACCAAAGTGAAAATTAAAGCACATCACTATTCGGTCATGGGAGGCTCCCTGCCCCCTGCCTTCTCTGGGCAGGGAGGCACCTTTTCCAACTCAGCCCCAAACTTTGTTTACATGGGTGGGAGGAGATGGAGCAGGGGAGTAAAATTGTGGGAGGGGGCGGGGTTAGGACCTGGGCCGCTGGAACCAAAGCGGGGACTTCCTCGGGTAGGGGTGTCACTCCCTCTGCTCTCTAAGCTGGAATTGAGAAGGGTTATTGCCCCAGCCATTGCCAATGGGAGGTGGTGGGGAGGGCTCAGCCTCTTCATTGTCTAAGTGAGGTCTACGTGGTGTGAAGTGCGACTTCTGCTTCTGTGCACCCCATCCCGGTACCGTTACCGAAGCTGCCTTTTGTGTCTGTGTCAATAAAAAGCCAAACCCTGGTTCCTGGATGCTGCCTTTTAAGAGTGGAGGGGAAGGTGAGCTGGCCAGAGACCAGTGCTAATGGTGGAGAGTTAGGGTTTCTGCCCACCCCCCAGCTTCCTTCCATGCCCAACTCAAGTTTCCTTTCATGAAATAAAATGAGGAAGAAGATCATGCCATGCAGACACTTTTACTGTTCTGGGGCAGCACTTTGCAACTCGGAGTCCCTGCCCACCATTTACTGGCACGATCTCTCTCATCTGCGTGCCCCTGGCCCCAGCCCAGTTTGAGAAGGGCAGGCTCCTAGCCTGATTCCACAGCAGTGAAGAGCGCCAGGCTTCGCTCTCCCGGGGGCACGACTGTCAGGGCCTCCACCTCCCCTCCCCCACGGGTGGGCTTCTGGAAGTGGATCTCCAGGATGTCGTGCAGCTCCGGGCCTTCCAGGACATCAGGGATGTTGAGTACCAGCACTGACTGGGGCACTGGCTGGGGCCTGACCTGGAAAAGGAGTTGGGAGATGAGCAAAGGCTCATGAGGGTCAGGGGCCGGGGACAGAGGCTGGAGCAGGCAGTGCCCGTGGGAGCATGGAAGGGGCAGCAGGCCTGGAGAGTCTGGCAGTTGGTAGGTCAGCGGGGTTTGAGGGCTCATTCTTCCCTGGGCAAGCTTCTGGCAGGCAGACAAGTCATGTGGCCCAATCTCCACCTTCCCACTTACCTCTGCCTTCTGAATCTCTCCACTCATGTAGGGAGAGACTTTCAGAGGGAGCTGCTGCCCACCCAGTGGCACTGTGAACTGACCAATCCGGCACAGGTTCTGGGCCACTGCAGGGACAGGAAGGGGTAGACCTTTAGCATCAAGGGCTTTCTTCCTCCAGGGCCTGATGTAAATCTCCCTGGTAGGGCCCTTACCTTCATCCTTAGCAAAGCCCAGCATGACGCCACCATGTAGCAGTTCCCGAGTTTCCACGTCTCCACCCCCATTCCTGGTCTTGCCAAAGAAGATCTCCAGCTTGTCCAGCAGCTCGTCCTCACTCATCTTGAGCCCAGGAGGAAACCCGCTCACCAGCACTCTCTGGCTACTCATCTGGCTGGACACCTAGGAGTAGACAAGAAGGAATGGTCCCAGGCACACCCCTACTCCTCAGTGTCCAGGTGCATGGCACCCCCTGCATGTCCCCAGACTCTGCCATTCTATCACCTGGATGGTTGTCACCATGGGCAGCTCCAAGGGCTGGACCTGCACCCGCAGGTGGCACTGTTCCAGGCCGACCTTATGCTCCTTTAGTTGTAGCAGCTGCTTGGCCACTGGGTGGAAGGAGCAGGATCAGTACTGAGAAGCCTCCCCGCCCCCCTCCCAATGCTTCCCAGAGAGCTCACCCTTGGGGTCATCGAAGGTGATCAGAGCAGAGCCTCCAGGCAGAGGGTAGCGGATCTTCAGGTTGGAAATCAAAGATTTGGGCATTTCCCTGCCTTGCTGAGTGTGTCCTCGGAACACCAGGGGGACTTCAGGCATTGGGAATGGGACCTGGAGATGGGGAAGGGGAAGCTGATACAGCCTTCAAGGGTGGGCGAGTTCCCCACTCCCTCCCAGGAAGAAACTGTTCCCAGTTCCACGTGATTGATACCAAGTACAAGGGATGAATACATTTATTAGGTACAAGGGAAGAAGAGCTGGATAAATGAGTGGATGAAAACAGGTCAAGCCTGTTCTGGCCCTTTACTCACAAGATCTTAGTTTGTCCTTGCACAAGGCTGTGAGGGAGGTAGCTCCACTTTACAGATGAAGAAACAGATGCAGAGAGTTCAAATAACATACTCGAGGTCACACAGCAAGAAGTGGCAGAGCCCAGAATGAAACTAAGAACTTTACAACTTTTTCTACCAGGCTACCGCCGTTCTCCCAGCTTACCTTGTCTTGGGGGGAGTTCCTGAGTCCCTCTTTCAGCTTCTGCAGCTGCTGCAGCTTCATCTTTAGCCTGGTCTGCTCCTTCTGAATGGTGTGGAATAGACTCGCTCTATAGGTTGCCTGTTAGAGCAGAGGGGAACGACAAAAATATCCACCGGCCTTCCCAGACAACGAGTGAGCCCAGGGATGGGAGTTCCTATTCTGGACTCTCCAGGATCGGAGTTGATGCTCAGCCCAAGAACAACCCAACCCCTTTATCGGGCCCTGAGCTGGCCCTGGCCCCCCTCCACTCAGAATTCGGAGGCCTCAGCCCTCTCTGATGGGCAGGAGCCTTTGCAGCAGCCATGGTGGGTTTACTGTTCAGACCTAGAGTTTCATGAACACTGATGGAGCCCCTGCCGTGAGGTCCTGGGAACTGACACAGGGCAGTGGAAGACAAGGGTCTAGCCCTCGGGCTGTACAAAACAGGGCCCAAGACTGTGCACAGTCACACAACTGATTGTGGAGGACAGCAGGAGTTCGGAGGAGGGATAGTCACAAAGGGGTTAACTCAGCTAGGGAGGCCTCCAGGAGGAGTGAGTGCTTAGAACTGCGAAATGTCATAATACTATTAGCTAACATGTATTAAGCACTAACATGTCAGGCATTGGGCTAAGCCGTTTTTTTTTTTTTTTTTTTTTTTAATTAAAAGTTTTTTTCAGCCCTGGCTGGTGTGGCTCAGTGGATTGAGTGCCGACCTGTGAACTAAAATGTTCCTGGTTCGATTCCTGGTCAGGGCACATGCCTGGGTTGCGGGCCAGGTCCCCTGTTGCAGGTGTGCGAGAGGCAACCCATCGATCACACATCCGTGTTTCTCTTCCTTTCTTTCTCCCCTCCCCTCTCTCTAAAAATAAATAAATAAAATCTTTAAATTTTTTTTTCAAATTATAAGAGAAAGTTTATTTAGAAAGTTATAGATGTAGAATGAACCAGCTGGGCTGCATGGACTCAGGAAACAAGTTACAGAGGCCGAAGAAAGACCTTTGGAGCTTAGGAGAGAGAAGGGCAAAGGTAAGGCACCTGTGGGGAAGAACAGAGGGACAGAAAGGCGCATGCGTGCTCCCGAGAAGGAGAGCATCTGTGCTAAGCCATTTATATGGCTTATATCACTCAGTTCTTCCGACAGCCCTATAAGATAAACACCCTCTTATCCTTATTTTACAGACGAGGAAACCAAAGCTCAGAGAGGTTAAGTGACTTGCCAGAAGTAATTCAGTCCTAGGCAGTCTGAGTCCTCACTGTGAATTTGTTCTCTACAATGAAGAAGTGAAACCCAGAGTTGGGGAGTAGTTTACCCCACACCTCTCAGTTTGTCCCTTGACTGCCACCCTTTCCGCTGCTCCAGGCCACCTTTCAGGATGGGTGTGATTTGGAGCAGGTAGAGAGAGAGAGAGAGAGAGAGAGAGAGCATGAGCCAACAACAAGGGCAAGGGAACACCAAAGATATGGATAAAGGCACCTTTGTTTGTGGGTTGGAGCAGACGTTAGCTGGCAGAGTTCACCCTGTGGTTGGGAAGCCTGGTGAATAAGGTCAGCCCAGAGTCTAAGTGTGAACTCACTTAGGGAGACAGGCCTCTGTCCTGGTCTTCTCTGTATCACCAGTGCTCCGTAGAGTCCCCGGCACAAAACAAGCATTTGGCAAATGTGTGTTGAATGAGTGAACAAAGTGAATAAATAATAGGATAGAAGCATGTACCAGAGGGCATTGAAGACACCCAGTGAGCTCACGCTGTTTTAAGCAGAGGAAATTAGGGCTTGAATAATGCTGGTTTATGACTAGTGTGAAATGTACTTCATTCTTTACATTTCTGCAAACAAGGGGGTGATACCTTTAAGGGCCAATTAGATGACATCAGTGAGTCAAGGGAGCCAGGATAGCATGATAGGGACTGGTGGGGACTCTGACAACCTGGGAGAGCACGTCCCCGCTAAAGTGGCAACCTCTTCTTAGCTCTAACTGACATTTTTCACATGAGAATGAGGTTCCAGTACCCCATCTTCTCATTTTTTAAGGAAAACCGGAAATCTAGATTTTTATTTGAAAAAGATGGTTCAATTTTTTAAAAATATATGAAAAATAAATTAGTGGGCTGGATTCAGTCCTCAGTCCAACCTCTTTTTACTTTTGCTTTAAATCTTTTTTCAATTAAAATATTTTATTTATTTTCAAAGAGAAGGGAAGGGAGGGAGAAAGAGAGGGAGAGAAACATTGATATGCAAAAGAACCACTGATTGGGTCTCCCACACCCCCAGCTGGGGGCCTGCCCACCTCACCCCCAGACATGTGCCCTGACCAGGAATCAAACCAGCAACCTTTCGGTTTGCAGGATGATGCCCAACCCACTGAGCCACACTAATCAGGGCCTGCTTTAAATCTTGATCTAATGATACATAATTGGAAATCCGGTAATTGGCAATGCTATTTAATAAATAGCTTAATAAAAATAAATAACAGCTTCATAGATAGAGTATTTTACAGAAAAACTCAATCCGGAGAGTTTAGATGTGATACCAGCAGGAAATGGGGAATAGTGGGGATTTCCGAGAGGGGGAGTGAGGTGCCGGATGTGGTACTGAAACGAGACCCTGGCAGTGGTGGCGGGGTGAGCTGGGGCGGGAGCCCTGGCGTGAGAGAAGCAAGCACAGGCTCCCCATCTCCAGTTTCCACTGACCCGGCAGGAGCTGACCTGGGGCTCCCTCGGGAGGCACAAAGGAGCACGTGTCGGTGAGTACGTTTCACGAGGAAAAGCCCCCAGACTCTGTGGATGTTTGCATTAAGGAGACAGAAGGGAATGACCAGGAGACACGATGCCAGGTGGCAGACCTGGGTGCCCCAGAGTTTGGTGTAATGCCATTGACCCAGCGGGCACAGAAAGACAGCCAGGCCTGCTAAGTGCCGGGCAGAGTTGGACACCGAGTCATTTAAATATCACAGAACTGCCTCCTGTCTTCAACTCCCAACTGATACTTGTCTCTCCCAGGGACCCTCTTAAGGACAACACAGGCCAATTGTAGTCACTTGACTTCAACTCTACAGGCTATTTATTTACACAACCAGATAACATGGTCTCTAAATGCAAGCCACTGTCCGTGGAAGCTCAGCCGAAACAAACCGCAGTCCACTCTGCACTGAGCTCATTGAGAGACTGTAAAATCTGGGTGCTTTGGGGCTAAGTCCATGGTGTCAGGCTACTTTGGACGACATACATTCTTCCACCTTACTTGCTGAGTTTAGACCTCACCACCGTGTAAGGTAAAATCTCATGCTGTCCACGCTCATCAAGGGAGAACTAGGAGGCAGTTCAGCATAGTGGTTAAGAGCGCAAACTGGGGCCAGGCCCCCGGGGCTTACATCAGCTCCTGTTACTGCTGAATGTTTTGTTTAACTCTCTGTGCCTTGGTTTCCTCACCTGTGAAATGGGCAGACTAGCCGTTTGCACCTGTATTTAATCTCATTGGGTGCCTGGCACATAAGTGCTATGTCACGTGTTTTCTATTTTAATAAACTCCGTCTTATGGATGAGAAACCTGAGATTCATCAAGGTTAACTAACGGGCCAAAGTCAGTCAAACCCAAGGCTACTGCAGACGTAGGTCAGGGACAAGACTTGCTGGGCAGGACTGTGGGTTAGAACAGCATGGGCTGATGGTCAAAGCCAAGAGGACAGAAGAGCTCTCTGAGGGAAAGGGCCTTAAAAATGTGCTCTTCGAGGCGACGTGGTCCGGGATCAGGAGAGAATGCAGAGAAGAAACAGAAGACATGGTCAGAGGCGAGCAGCACCAGGGCCAGGCCTGGGAAGAGTCAGACACAAAGGAGGAAGAGGGATGAAAATGAGCTGAGAGGAAAGGGCACCAGGAGGCCACTTGCTCACCGCTCACTTGCTTACTCATTCACTCACTCAACAGTTAACATCTACCATTTGTCAGGTCCTGTCCTAGGCTCTAGGGACACGGAAGTGAGCAAAACAGATGAAACTTCCTTGTGGAGTTTACGTCCTAGGGGATGAGCCAGACAGTAAGCAGAATAAATAAGTAAAATGTGTATTGTGTTAGTGATCAGCGTTGTGGATAAAAACACAGCAGGGAAGGGAAGACAGAGAATGCTGGAGGACACTTTAAATGGGGTGATAAGAATAGGCCTCACTGAAAGAGCTCATCATATATTTGGAGGAGGGGCAAGCCATGGTTAATGTGGCTGGGGGGGGCTCCATGTGGAGGGAACAGCAAGTGCAAAGGCCCTGAGGTGGGAGTTCGTTGGATGTATTTGGGGGCTAGCAGGGAGGGCAGTGTGGCTGGAACGGAGGGAGTGAGGGAGAAGGGTTGGGGATGAAGTCACAGAGAAAACGGAGTTGGATCATGCAGGGCCTTTTACTCCACGTGAGGTGGGAAGCCGTAGGCAGGCTTAAGTGTTTGCCAGATTCCTTGGCTGTCACGTGAACTGACTGATGTGGGGGATTGGCACAAGCAGGGAGATCACTTAAGAGGCTGTTGCCGCATCCAGGTGAGTGATATTGGTGACCAGGTGGTAGCAGTAGAGGTGGTGAGGAGTAGTCAAGAGTCTATAAAAATGACAAAAAAGAGTCAGGATAGACTGTAGTTGCTGATAGATTAAAAATAGGGTGCGGAAGAGAGAGAGGGGTCTGGGATGACTCTTAAGCTTTTGGATCTGAGCCACTGCAGGGAAGAAAAGCCATTCGCGGAGATGGGAAAGACTGTGCGTGGGTCGAAGAGGTTTGGGAAGGAAAGTTAGGGGGTTATTCTGCACACGTGAAGTATGAAATGCCTGTTCAACATCTCAGTCCAGACATGGAGTGGCAGTTGCTTCTACCGATCTAGCATTCAGGGAAGAGGCTTAGGCTGGGAGCATAAATTTGGGAATTACCTGTGCAGAGAGACTTAAAGTCATAAAACTAAATGAGAGCAACAGGGGGGTGGGTGTAGACAGAAAAGAGGTCCAAGGGCTGATTTCTGGGGCATCCAACACCAAGAGGTCAGGGGGACAAGGAAGAACCAGCCAAGAAAGAATGCAGAGGAGTTGCTAGTGAAACCCGAGGGAGAGGACAGGTGTGAAGAATGAAGAGATTTCAAGGAAGAAGAGGAGCTAGCAGCTGAGCCACGTGCTGCTAACGGGCCGACTCAGATGAAGGAAGAAAAAAAGACCATCGAGACTGAGAGAAAATAAAACAAAACTCCGCTTATCATAAGGAAATGGTCAGAAGTTCATGGACAAGAATTCTGATTATTGTAGCCTTGTTTACAACAAAAAAGAGAACATGTCCAACCGCGGAGGAATAGCCAAATAAATATAAAATATTATGTAGCAATTAAAAGACATTAATGAAGAACATTTAGCAACATGGAAAAATGCTCACAATCAGACAAAAGAGCAAAATATCAAACTGTATGTAAGGTAGAAGGCCTAGTCTGTCAATTAAAAAGTTTTAATTCAGCCCTGGCTGGTGTGACTCAGTGGATTAAGTGCTGGTCTGTGAACCTAAAGGTCACCAGTTCGATTCCCAGTCAGGGCATGGGTTGCTGGCAAAGTTCCCCAGTTGGGGGTGTGGGAGAAGCAACTGATCAATGTATCTTGCGCACTGATATTTCTCTCCCTCTCTTTCTCCCCTTTCTCCCTCTCTATAAAAAGTAAATAAGTAAAATCTTTAAAAAAATAAAAAATAAAAAGCTTTAATTCCTAAGGATACTTATTAATGCATAAAAACTCTGGGAAGATAGACACCAAGATGTTATTAATAAAGGTTGTCTCTCAATAATGAATTTCGTGTGATTAAAACAAAAAAACAGTTTTCCGAACCCACTTTCCTTCTTTCTCTTTAATACATAAAGGCCCTGTAAAGGAGTTTTAACAGAGAGGGAGGCCTGAGGTGGGGGCAAATCAAGATGATCCTGCCCCCTGGCTGGTGTGGTTCGGTGGACTGAGTGCCAGCCTGAGAAATGAAAGGTACCCGGTTCGATACCTGGTTAGGGCACATGCCTGGGTTGCGGGCCAGGTCCCCATTTGGAGGCGTGTGAAAGGCAAGTGATCGATGATGTTTCTCTCCTCTCCATCTCCATCCCTTCCCCTCTCTCTAAAAATAAATAAATAAAATCTTAAAAAAAAAAAAAAAAAAGATGGTCCTGGGAAACTGGGTTCTGAAAAGGGTGGGGATAACAGTAACAATAATGACCATGTGTTTAGTGCTTAGTATGTGCCAAGCAGTGTATTTACTGTATTTATGGATTATCTACTTTAATTCTTGCAGTTAGTATTCTTGTGAGGAAGCTTTGCTATAACTCTCATTTTTAAAACATCTTTTAAATCCTCAACCGAGGATATATTTATTGATTTGAGAAAGAAAAAGAGAGAGAAACATTGATTGGTTGTCTCCCATTTGCACCCCGGCTGGGGATCAAACCCGCAACCTATGTATGTGCCCTTACTGGGGATCGAACCACCAACTTTTTGATGTATGGGATGGTGCTCCAACCAACTGAACCACCTGGCCAGGGCTATAATTCTTATTCTATAGATAAGGAAATGGGCTTAGGTGACAGCTTTAGAGTGAATAATACTTTGTCTAGGGCCACACAATTGCAGGAACCAGGATTTGGAACCAGGCAGGCTGGCTCTAGAGCCCGTGGTTTTTCATATTACATTTAAAGGGCAAATGAAAAATTTCTAAGTGAGAGGTCAGTGTATTTTTAACAGGGTGCTATCAGGGAAGGAAAGACTGATGAAACTGGAGAGGGGATGAGATTCATTCATCCAACAGCTGTTTATTGAGTGCCTACTGCATGCCAGGCTCTGGAGATCGAGAGTGAACAGGCTAGACCAGGGACCAGTAGTCCTCACAGAGCTGAGTCTGGCATGAGTCATGAGTCAGGCGTCCACAGGCCAGGAAATGATGGCATAACAGGCAGGGGGAGGTTAGTTCTCAGGGGAGGCACACTGAGCTGGAAGAGGGCCCCAGGTTGAGATGCAAGGATAAGGAGAGGCAGAATTTGTTGGTGAAGATCTCAGGAAGTAAGAATGTGAGCATTTCTTTTTTTTTAAAAGATTTTGTTTATTTATTTTTAGAGAGAGGGGAAAGAAGGGAGAGAGGAAGAGAAACATCAGTGTGCAAGACATACATCTATCGGTTGCCTCTTGCACGCCCCCAACTGGGGACCAGGCCCGCAACCCAGGCATGTGCCCTGACTGAGAATCAAACCGGCGAACTTTTGGTTCGCAGGCTGGCACTCAGTCCACTGAGCCACACCAGCCAGGGCAGAATGTAAGCATTTCTTAAATGTTTAAAATTGTCATTAGAGCAATTCTTTTATTTATTTTTTATTTATTTTTAGAGAGAAATATCAATTTGTTCCATGTATTTTGTTGTTCCACTTATTTATGCATTCATTGATTTATCATTTTGTCTTTTCTAAAAAAGATTTTTAAAAAATTTATTGATCCACCCTGGCTGGCATAGCTCAGTGGATTGAGCGCGGGCTGCAAACCAAATGGTCGCTGGTTCAATTCCCAGTCAGGGCACATGCCTGGGTTGCGGGCCAGGTCCCCATTGGGGACCACATGAGAGGCAACCACACATTGATGTTTCTCTCTCCCACTCCCTCTCCAAAAACAAATAAATAAAATATTTAAAAAAAATTTATTGATCCGACATAGGGAAACATCCATTTGTTGCTCCACCCACCTATGCATTCATTGGTTACCTCTTGTATGTGCCCCAGCTGAGGATCGAACCTGAAACCCTGGCGTATTGGGCTAATGCTCTAACCAACTGAGCTACCCAGCCAGGGCCTACAATCCTTAAAATTATAGGTCACAGAACTCTTTGAGTATCTAATGAAAACTATGAATTCTCTCTCCAGCTAATGCATTCACACAAGGAATTCATCAGCTCCTGAAGTGCAGTTTATAGAATTGTCTTTGAGGCAATGGCCTGGGGACTGACTCCACAAGGGAGGGGAAGACCCAGCCAGGTTTCTCCCTAGACTTTCAGCAGCTCTAGCAGGTGGACAGAGGCCTGACCACCCAGCCCTGCCGAGAGGAGTGTTCCTCTGCTTCTCCCGACCCCCAACACTGTCCTCCTCACTTACATCATCTTCGGTCACTGACATGGGCCTGCGGTCTGGTTGGCAGGAGCCGAGTCTTCAGAGCTGGAAACAAAGTGGCAGAATCCACCAGACTGAAGTCTTGAATCTACCTTCTGAGATGCACTTGGAACACTCTGCCTGCAGGCTCTTTGCTTCCACTTTCATTTCAGATAAATCCCTGCCCTTTAGTGTTTGCCCGCCCCCAACTGGTTTTTCCCCACCCCTAGGTGGAGCCTTTCTGGTCTCTAGGTCGACTTTATTCAGCTATGAGGCCTCAGGGGAAGCTACCTTAAGAAATGCAAACTGAATTCTGCCCCCAGTCAACCATTCATACCCTGTGGATCCCAGCAGAAGGCCATTGGTAGAATTTTGTCTGCTTTGTTAACAGATACTTCCCTAGAGCCCAGGATCATGCCAGGCACATGTAGACACTGATGAAACAATTGAATGACAAATGCAACCAGAACAGATCTCCATCAAGTTCACAAAGCTGTCATAACACCGAATTTGTTGAGCTGTTTTGTGCCCAGTACTGGTTCTGCTTTGCTTGATTTCAACTCAATCTTTATTTATTTTTAGATTTAAAAAAAAAAAGATTTTATTTATAGGGAGGGGAAGGGAGAGAGGGAGAGAAACGTGTGTGGTTGCTTCTCACAAGGCCCCAAAGCCTAAACTGAATCTCTAAAACAATCCCTTAGTTCCACTTTACTGACTTTACAGATGAGATTCTAAGCTTCTGAAGCACATTACTATATAAACTTGCCCAATGTCACATTATAGAAAGTGAAGCATGTATCCAGACCTGGTTGGACATTTGAACTTGTGCCTTGAGGCAGTGAGACTTTTTTTTTTTAAGAGATGGGAAGGGAGAAAGGGAGAAAGATCAATGTGTGGGATACGCATTGCCCACCCGCAACCAGGGACCTGGCTCACAACCCAGGCATGTGCCACCAGGAATCCAACTGGTGACTTTTTAGTTTACAGACCTCCATTCGATCCACTGAGCCACACCAGCCAGGGCAAGAATTTGAACTTTTAGTCAAAGGAGAGTTTAAATTTCTTTCCATTTGTGGCTGGGTAGACAAGCTGACAGGAGTGTCTCAGTAAGAGATGCCCAATAGTTAGAGTACAAGAACAGTGATGTTTCCTAGTATTTTCACCTAGTCCAGGGTTTTTACAGCAAGAATAACTTATTGAGCCCCTTTCTCAGTTCCCCACCCCAGGTAGTAATGTGCCAAGTGCCTCAGGCTTGGCAAACAGGGTCCTGGACCCTAGTTTCTTCTAGTGACTTAGAACCAGCTCAGCTGGAGACCCTATTTCATCCAGGGTCACAGGTATCCCACGCCGCTTGAATCACTTTCCTAGCATCACCAGCCCTCGATAGCCAGGCTGTTAGGGGTCCTCTCCCAGGTCCCACTAGGAACGGCTGCTCTGGGCCTCCACTCCCCTCTGTGTGGTCCTCATCGGGGGAAAACCAGCATTACCAGAGGACTAGTTAGAGACTCTCCAGCTAAATCTAAGTCACAGGGAAGGACTCGGGTTTGTCAAACCACCAGCGCTAAGGTTTGAGAGCCTCATGTTAGTTCTCAGTCCAAGGTAGCCGAGCCCACCCACTCAGAGGGAACTTTGTCACAACCGGTTATGGTGGTGGGTGGCTCAGGTTCTCTAGGTATGAGCTGAAGCCAGGGATGGTGAAAAACTGCACCTAAAAACGTCAGAAGGAGCCCTTCTGGGAAGTAGTTCAGTGGATCACACTACCCTTCGTGAGACTTAGAGACTAGTGCTCAGGCTGGTAACCACACAGGCAGATCTAGTGTTTATATTTTTGTATTTTCCCACAGCCCCTTACCCACTAGTGTTTCATCTTATGACTGTTCTCCTCTCCCAGATTAATAATACATACAACAGGCAGACACAGGGATATTTTTCGGATTTTTAATGACTGAAACAAAAAAGACCTAAAACCGCAGCTTCTGGAAGAACCATTTGTTCTTGCCGGTCTTGTACCTAGGGGGGAGAAAGGTCACCAGTGAGAAGAGGAATAGAGAGACGAAATTCCCTTCATGGGAATTAGAGACACTATACCCCAACACCCACCACCAAACCCTAACTTACCTCTCTTCGAACTTGACCTTGGCCTCCCGTCGGGCCTTGCGTTTCAGAGCAGGGTCTCTGAAGATGTCCTTGTTGACGACAGTTTTGTCCAAGGGGATATCCACAGAGTATCTGGAGACAATGGTGGGGAGGTAGGATTGCTCATATGCTACCAGGGCCTTCACACAGTCACCCAAGTCCTTCTGGGACACTGGGGTGCCAGGATCTGACTCCAGAAGAGTAATAATTAAAAGTTGTCTCAAAGTCCTGATGACAATCTTGGGAAATCTCCAATGTTAACGGGCTCGTTTACACAGATTTAAGCCATTGAAAAAGTTCACACTTCATTCTCAATTTTCCCAACTACTCATTTTCTAGCTAAGAACCGTCACTTTAATAGAATTTTACTTTGACCGCAGTGGGTGGCTAGCTCTCTATTTGGAGCCACCACATTCAGTCCTGGTCAAGTTCTGCCTGTGCAGGGTCCGTCTTATCACCACAAGGCAAGAGCTAGGCAGCTGGCTGCTTCCACCTGCCAGCTTTCCAGCACTGAGATGGCTCTGCTCTCCCTCGTCAGCAAACCGAGTAAACATGAAGTCCGAGCAGCTCCCTTTGGGGCACACGCTGCTGGGTTTTGGCGATCATCGTTCAGGACTCTCCCAAACCTTGCATTCCCCCATAGCCCTTGTGTCAGGATCGTGTATGGGCCGCACAGGGCTGCGAAAGCCCAGGAGCCAAAGACCCAGCGGTCAGTGAAATGGAGGGAGACTTGCCTTCACCTGTTCACCCTTTCTGAAAGCCTACAGTAACCACCCCGTGAGAACGGACAGTGGGAGAACAGGGCAGCCAGGTCCTATGCCCGCGTTTACTGTGGATGGAAACAAGGGAAAAGAATCTTTACTCAAGGTTTAGAATTTCCCCCCTGGATGGTTGCAAGGTTGTCTCCTTTCTCAGCAAGGCAGAGAGGGGGGTAGAGAAAAGTCACTTTTACTCCCATCCCTGAAATGCTCACCTTGTGGGCATGAGGTGATTGTAGTTATAAACTTTCACAAAAGACTTGATCTTAGACCTCTTGGCGATTTTCTTCTTGCCCATGGCGGCTGTTACTTTGCGGGGATAGCGGTCAATTCCAGCCACCAGAGCATGGCTGTAGGGGCGGTCTGATGTGCCATCGTCAATGTTCTGAAGGAGCAAGAATGACATTTGTTATCAGTTCGGCGCCTACCTAGGCCTTGTGTTAGCTGTGGGCACGGCACTACAGAACGGTCACCCCCCCGCTCCAGGTAGTGAGACCCACTACCCTACAGAGGAAAACCACACAAAGCAGACAGGGGACAGTAGTAAGGGTGAGGGTGGTGTTCACGCCCACCGGGAAGAATCTGGAAAGGCTCCTGGGAGTAAGAGACTTAAAACAACAGTTAACATTTATGGGGCGCTTGCTGCATGCCAAGCACTGCTACTTAGGTCTTTACAATCCTTAACTTCCTCCACCAGGGCACTGCTGGTAAGGGGTGGGGGCAGGGTCCCCAAACTGGCCACCTGCGTCCAGGAAACGGCCTCGACTAGGTGGGGGCAGAGGAACCACGAGTGCCAGTGTCCCCCAAACATCTAGAACCAGTACTGTTCGCGGTCAGAGCCTAGGGACATTTAGGGAGGATAAAAGACGTGGGTAGAAGGCACGCAGTCAGGGGCAAAATATGCTAAATGGCCACTCTGCGTAGAAACAATTTGTCCTCTTTTTCCAGAATCGCAGCTGCAGCACCTACTCCCTGTTTGACCTCAGGTGGGTCAGTGAACATCTCTAAATGAATCCCCTACAGTTCCGGCAAGGAACGGGCACGAAGACACCTGTCAGTCCGTGTGCCAGGCACCAAACAAGCCTTCGTAAACGCTGGCATAATTACTATTTCAAGTCTTTTTGGTACAGGACGCATTATGTGTGTGCCCAACTGAGCTCGTTTGTTTGTATTCCCCATTGACCTCTCCAAAAGCTGTCTTCGTCCCCACCTCTGCCCGCAATGCTCAAGGGCTCGGGTCCTAAACTAGTTCCTGCATTCCAAGCTCGCCGCCCTCCGATACCGGCCCGATTCCTAGGAAACACGGATACAGGCTCGCGCGGTTGGTACCTTCACGATGACCGCTTTGCGTCCGGAGTAGCGTCCAGCCAGGACCAGCACCACCTTCCCGGGTTTCATAAACTTGCCCATTTCTGCAGAGAGAAACAAGGGGCCGCTCAGATATTTGCAAGCCCAGGCTGCGTGCGGGGCCGGAGCTTTAGGCTGCGCCTACTGCCGTCTTTGGCCCAGGTCCCCGCGGGCCCTGCTCACAGGACAGGATCCGCTACGAAGCCGCCAGAGACCGAGGGACGGACCGTACTCGGTACCGTCCCACAACTCGACCCCCAGGCCGCGGATGGCGATGGATGGGAAGACCCTACCCTACTATCCACTCACCGACAACAGCCACTGGGGCCTAGAGCAGAAAGGAAAGAACCACACTTCCGCTAACCTTTCACCCCGGGGGGATGTGATCTCACTTCCGGTACTGTCCCTTAAGTCTCGACCCGCCTATTGCGCGGCGCTCGGACTCTGGGTTGCTGGCGGAAGAAAATCTTGTGGGGAAAGCAGGTCCTGTCGTCTTATTTATTCAAATCAAACTTTATCAGCTGATCCACCAGTAGAAAAGAGCCGACGAATGCCGTCTTTCGCGTACGGATGCAGGAGCAAGGAAGGCTAGTATGCGCGCACGCTCTTGATTCGGCGGCTCCGCGGCCCCCTTGGTTGTAGTTCCTCTCTCTGGCGCTAGGAGGGGACACAGTTCGTCATTTACTTTCTGCTTTGGGAGAGTCAGGGAACCAAATGGGACATTTATAATTGCCCACCTTGCGAACTGTTTGTTGTTAGGCCTAAGGAGGGAGAGACGAACATCAATCAGACAAGGGTATTATTCCCAACATTCAGTGTCGTGATATTTAGACTTTACAGGCTAGAAGAAGCGGTGAAGGAGAAGGACAATGATGGGGATAGCAGTGCTTACCCTGTGTTAGGTCGAGTTAGTCTATTTACGGTTATTTCATTTGATCCTCATAACAATACTACAGTTGAAGAAGGTGTGGCTTAGAGAAATTAATTTGCCCAAAGTCCACAGCTAGTCAGTGATGGAGCTGGGACGCAGACTCAAGCCGTCCTTCTGAGCCTGTTTTTGCCCTGTCACCATAGTGAGCACCCACTCAGCTAGTGAAGTCGACGGCCCGTTTAATTCTCACAACTCTGCATCTTGGCCATTTTCTTCCCCTTTAGACCTGAGGGAACTGAGATTCAGAAAGGATAATTTACCTTCCTGAGGTTGAGCCTCATCAATAGAGTCATATCTAGGATTGAACTCTAGGTCTATTTGGCTCTCAAACGGAATTTCCACTACTTACTGCAAGTGTTTTTAGATGGTTCTTTAGGTGTCTTCTGAGTGCAAAAGAAAAAGAAACCATCGAACAGTTTTTGCTCATCTCAACATCGAAAAATCTGTAAGATAGATGTCGGGCAAGATGTGGAGCCGACCAGTTTCATCAGTTCTCTCCTCGAGGTGCTTCAGGGACCCATATTTCCCTGCAGCCCTCAGAACACCATCGCAGTGGTTTATGACCTTAGTTATGTATTTATATGTCTACATTCAGTTAAAATATTTTCTACTTTAATTTGGAATATGACATTTTAGAGTTGGAAGGGACCTCAGAGGTCATCTACTGTGTCCTCTCCAAGATGACCGCTCTAACAGCAGCAAAGTCACAGCGTTGGTCACACAGAGCAAGGTCTCCCCGTTCCCAACCCAGTGCCCTTCTCACTACAATACACTGCCCTATCCATTTCTGCTTCCATGTCCTCCTCCTAGCCTTCTTGCCTGCGTCTGCCTCTTGCTGTTGCTCTCTGGGAAAATACAAACCAAACACTGAAATCTTACAATTGCCTAGATTCTTCTCACAAACACTCTCCCCATCAAATCAGTAACTGAACCCTGTGAATTTTGCCTTGTCCTTTAGGTCTTTTTTTCTGTCCTTTTCCACCTGCTCCCCAACTGATCCAGTTTCAGTTCTTTTTCTTCTCCAGTCCCCCCGCAAACTTTTATGTGGGTCAGAATTGCATGGGGTGCTTACTAAAGATGTATCTAACCCAAAGATTCCAATTCAGGTTTGGAGCAGAGCCATACGATGTGTGTATCTTATTTCTGAGAAACTTCTCTAAACACAACTCTCAGGTCCACCATGTATCTGCCTGAAATACTTTGTTAGCTCTTTGTTCCAGAGTTTGAACACTCACTCCCTTCCTTTCTACCTTTCCTTTAGCAGAAGATCACTCCCCCACACAGCTCCCCCTTGGGTTCCATCCAGCTCAAATACTCAAAAATCCAAGCTCTCCTGAGCCCTGGGATCTTTACTCAGGCTGTTGCATGTATCTTTATTCTCCTTTACTGTATGTAGCCAGGCCAAATCCTATACATCCTTCGAGACCATTTCAGAATTCTCCCAGGCAGAATTAATCTCATCCTTTCCTGTGTTCCCTCCCCAATCTAATCTGTACTTATCTTTATTGTAGGACATATCTTAGTTGGTTTGGATCAATGGTTCTCAAAGTGTGAGCCCCAGACTAGTAGCAGCAACAAAACCTGGGAACTTAACTAGAAATGTGAATTCTCAGGCCCCATTCCAGACCTACTGAATAAAACACTCTGGGAGTGCGACCCAGCAATTTGTGTTTTAATGAGCCACCCAAGTCTCCATTTGGCTTGGGATCTCCTTAGCTAGATGTGTGTTCCTTGAAAGCAGGGAGTATGATCTCATCTCTTTCCTTAGCATCTAGCCTGGCCCAGGCAGTTGGTAGGCACTCGATAATGAATAAATGCAGAGCACCTTAGAAATCTTTACAACAGACCCTGCACTTTCGTTATGTACATACCCATGGCTCTTTTTCATCCTGTACTTGCACATCCTTAGACTGGGCTGGCTGTTCCTCCTCTCCCTTGTCCTGTCTGCCTCATCCCAAGCCAAGGGCAAAGCTCTGTCCTGTTACAGTGCAGGTGGTATCGGTGACTAGTAGGCATCTGCTGGGATGCTGGTGGGATTGTCTGTGTCTGCACATCTTTGCTTCATGAAGAACTTGGCAGAGCAATGACTGTCTGCCCACCTCTCTGCAGCCTA
Source organism: Macrotus californicus (assembly GCA_007922815.1). Classification (NCBI taxonomy): domain Eukaryota; kingdom Metazoa; phylum Chordata; class Mammalia; order Chiroptera; family Phyllostomidae; genus Macrotus; species Macrotus californicus. Next base: position 75,095 of record VMDR010000770.1, on the reverse strand, counting down.
ATTCTTTGGCAGCTGACATTTCTGGCAGGTATGTGGAAAATATCTTCTCTTCCCTGAAGTGATGGTAGGGTGAGGGTGTGGACAAAGGAGAGAGAAAAAAGATCTAGCAGCCCCATGATTCAATGAGGTGGCGTGATAGCGTACGAAGACTAAGATGTGGACTCGGGCACCTTGAATTCAAATCCCAGCTCTTTCATCATGTAGACCTGGACAAAATGTTTAACCTTCTGCAGTTCTTTCCTCGGCTAGAAAATGGAGATAACAAGGTCCTGCCTTACGTAGTGAGAATCACATTAGGATGGCACAAAAATCCTTCCCATAATGCTACTTCAAAACCTTAATATAAATTAGTTTTTGAGGATTAGAAAAAGATAATATTGGGGTGATACAGGGCTATGCCATATGGCTATACCAGTTATTACCCACCCTGATATCCAGACAAATGGGTTTAAAAGTGCCAATTCCAAAAGTGGCATGTGTGGTGACATCTGCTGTGGGGACGGAATTGCAGGCCTGGGTGAGATGGGATGATAAAGCCAAGGGCACTTTTTAGTGAATTTATTCAGGGAGAAAGAAAACCACCAACAAAGCTGAGTTGATCCAGGGCAGAGGGCAGAGAAAAGGCAGAAAGGCCAGGAGCCAGATACAGTTCAAGGAAATGATCTTGATCAGATGGGCTGATAATGCCCAGACAGACCTACAAATCAAAGCCAAGGATCTCTTAAGATCTTTACAGAGAATCTATACAAAATACTAGATTTTATTAGCAACCACAGATAGATCATTTTCCACAACATTTACATTTATTCTGCTTCACACAGGAAAACTAATTCTAATGAATTCTCAACATACATCTTAAATAATGTTGCTGGAAAAATTTAAGTTAAAATGCACTACAGAATAGTGCAGACGTAAAGTGCAGCTGGCAATTTAATACATGAAACATGCTGAATCACAAGTGTTGGGAGCCCACTGGGTTTTTGAAAAAGTGGTACCACTTTGCCCGTCTTTGGTCGGTCCTGGAGCAGTATGCAGGCTGAATGGCAAATGTGAACTAAAGTGGCTAAAATACTGAGGCCAAATAGGACTGCTCTAGAGTCAGTTTTACAATGAAGTGCTCCGTCCCGTCCTTGTCTGTTTGGTAGCAATGTGTCCTAGTCCCCACCCCCCGCTGTGGTACTTAACGCACCAGCAGACCTCCATCATCCAGCCTCCAGGACAGATGGAGCCTCAGCCCAGGAGGGAGTTGCTGCTGGTCACTGATGTGTCTTCCTAGCCACACTTGACTCAGTGGCAAGGGTTCTCTTGAGAAGTATACCTCTAACGTGTCTACTTCTGAGAAGACTGTCAGCGTCTCATTAGGAGGTGCACAGAGGAAAGATTACTTGCCAGAGGACATGGTACTAGATGGTTGTCATTCCTTATAAACCCTCTCCAAAACCACACCACCATCGTCTGTGCCGTGAGAAGGGGACCACCTCATTAGGAACAGACTTCAGTTCTTAACCTCCACATGAAAAAGGGCTCATATTAAAATTAACCTGTGGTTAACTCCCTTAGAAATGCTCTCAGAATATTCCCACATTCCTGGTTTTAGAGGCAGCTATGGTATATACATATATACATAGCCTCTCCCAACCTTGGCTCCCAACTCAAATTTATAGGAACCTCAACTCACTCATGCTGTCACTCACCATCAAAGAGCACGGTTAGAGAAACCTGGATTTTCTAAAAGTCGGACCTGCCATTAGGAGTTGGTGCATAAACAGTGTGTAGGCTCAAATGTATGTGCAACATGTACACTGTGGTTACCCACCAGAGAAGAACCATTAAATAAGAGAGTCTCAGAATTTTTTTCTGAGATGCCAAGTTGGCAGGGAAAACAGATTTTGCAGTCATTTGGCTAGAGAGAACATTTTTAACCGTTCTTCCTGCTCTCTACAGCTATCTCAGAAGACTAACCATCTGTCTTTACTGGGGAAGGTGGTAGGGCCAGGCCAGGGCACTCTCATCAAAAGGCATCTTTGATGTTTTTGAGCTGGCGCACAGCCAGGTCTACAGGGAGGCTGAACTTGAGGCTACTGAGGCGGCTAAGCAGGTTGAGGGCACTCTCAAAGCCTGTGTGTGCCATGTAGCTCCAGGGCTGGTAGTGCGGCTCAATGAGCGACCCCGACTTGCAGATGAGGTTCACCCAGGACACGAGTCGCTGCTCATTCAGTGCCATGCACACCAAAGCCTTCAACTCTGAGTCTGCGCTGCGCTTAAAAGGGTCATGTTCCGTCAGCACCACGTGGATGGCTGTCAGGAGGCTCTGCTTGGGGGTCACAGCGGTGCCTCCTGTAACAGGCAGGGCAAAGGACTGGGAGAGCTTCTGGGCTGGAGCTTCCACAAAAGCACGGCCATTCTTTGCATGGTAGTACTTTACAAAGAGCTCCCAGGGATGCATGGCCTCGGGGGCTGACGAGAAGGCTGGCAGCAGACAAGCAATGGGGGCCATGACGAGGCTCATCCCGGGGGAGGAGGCATACAGTCCATGGGCCAGCAGGTCCCTCATGGCCACTGTCAGCTCCTTTCGCACTGCTGTAGTCAGCTCATCCTTGCCTCCCAGAGAGAGGTCCTGGAGGCTGGCAGAGGTGATGACGTGGTCGTGTGGCTGATGCCTTAAGGCTAGCTGCTTCACTCTGTCTACTGACACCTCCAGCCTCTTCAGTAGGGGAGTGTAGTCCCTGTCAGCCTGGCCCCTTGGCCACAGGGTCTGTGGGATCTGGCCCGTGGTGCAACCAAACTGGCTAACGGCAAACATCTGGAGCACTGCCAGCGCTCGCCGCATCAGGTGCAGCCCTGTCTCCTGGACTCTCTTCACATCTTCTGCCTTTGCTGTTTGGAAAGCACAGGCACATCAATTAGGGCCATAATGACACAGGGTCCCTTCAACAAGTCACCAGGTGAAATCACTTTTGAGTTATGTGTGGGTCCCACATAAGGCCAAGAGCCAGCCAGGATGTCACTGGACTTGCTTTCTTTTCAGTTAGGGAGACACTGAACTTCTCTTGTTTCTGTTGGTAACAGCTATGTTGAAATATAATTCACATACCATACGATTCACCCATTTAAAGTGTACAATTCATTGTTTTTTGTATATTCACAGAGTTCTGTAACCATCATCCCAAAAAGATACCATGTACCGTTAGCGTTTCCCATTCCCCACTTCTTCCCAACCCTCTGCACCCCTCACCCCGAGCCCTAGCAACCAGGAATCTACTTTCTGTCTCTACAGAGTTGCCTAATCTGAAAGCTGAACTTACTTTTGCTGTTTCCCGAAGGCAGTCTGCTGCTGCCAGTTCTGGTGGAGCTATTTCCTGTCTTCCCACTGGCTTTGCACTCACAGTGTGCACTATCTGTCTGCAGTGGGCTTCCCACTTCGTCTGTAATCAGAAGTTACAAAGAGAAGATACTTCTTTAGCCTCTTGATGGCAGATTTTTTAAAAAATTTATTTTAGATGGAGGGAAAGGGAGGGAGGGAGGGAGGGAGGGAAATATCAACATGTGGTTGCCTCTCATGTGCCCCCTACTGGGGACCTGACCCAGACTGCAACTCAGGCACCTACCATGACTGGGAATTGAACCGGTGACCCTTTGGTTTGCAGGCCAACACTCAATCCACTGAGCCACATCAGTCAGGGCTGATAGCAGATTTTAATTAATTAATTACTTTATTTAATTGTATTTATTTAATTTGAGAGGGGAAGGAAGGGAGAAAGAGAGGAAGAGAAACATCAATGTGTGGTTGCCTCCCACGTGGCCCCCACCAGGGTCCTGGCCCACACTCCAGGCATGTGCCCTGACTGGGAATTGCATTGGAGACCCTTTGGTTCGCAGCCCACGCTCAATGCCCTGAGCCACACCGGCCAGGGCAGGGCTTGCTGGCAGACTTTTAAAGGAAGAATGTTTACTAGTGCCTGCTGTATGACAAGACTTACACGTATGTGTAGAACAGTGACTGGACTATAGTAGTTGGCTCAGTAAATATTTGCTGAGGGAAGGAAGCATGAATCATTTCATGGGTGAAGAGGGAAGGACTAAGGAGGTTAGGAACCTGTCCGAGGATATGAAGTCAGTAAATGGCAGAGCTGGGCTTTTAGCTATCCAGTTCTGAAGTCCATGTTCTTTCTACTCTACCTTGCTGGCTCCCTTACTAAGTGACCAGATCTCTTAAACAGAACATCAAGACTGGCACCTTTAGGTATTAGTACTTAAAATACATATAATTATCACACCTGTCCACCCTCCTCTGACCTTGGATGAAGCTGATGAACATCTCGAGGTCTCGGATCTGAGTTTTCAGCTGCTCCACCAACTGCTCTTTCACTCGGGCCGGGTTCACGATCTGAGCCACAGCTGCATCCACACGCTGCCGAAGCTCGTCGGTGGACAGTGAACTGATGTCCTCGTTCAGATTCATGTCCAGTTTCTTTATTAACTCATCTATGATCACCTATCAAGATCACAAGCAATGAGCACTCCCTTTGGAATTTTCAGAGAAAAGATCAGGAAGAAGGAGAATCTTTATTAGTATGCCGTCTATACGTAAAGAGAAATCGAAGACACAGATAGCTCCCAAATTTGTGAGACAAACGATACAATGCTGATCCAGGTCAGGAGACACCTTTTACTTCTCTGCGAGTAACAAGAACCTCGGGTCCCTCTCTGACGGGAACGGCTCCTCTCACAGCAGGCGTCCCACCAGGCCAGGCAACTTTCACTCAGGGGACCAACAGTGCGAGTGACCCACAGTGGCTGATGGTCCAAAAGGCCTCATAACAGCTTCCCCCAAGGTCTCCAAGAGAATAAATACTGGTTTCTGTTAGTTTCTGGCCTCTCATCCCTCCTTGTCCTATTATTCTAGCCAACAAAAGAAAAATCTTTACAAAACATCACGGTACATTACAACCAAAATATCCTGGTGACAATACTAGGAACAATGAAATCTGTAATGTAACCCCCACCAGAGAAGCAGCCACATCACAGGGACAGACAAACATGTAGGGGAGGGTATAGCTGTACTTTCCTTTAAATATTTTGTACTTTTTTTGGGAAAACTATTTATTTTTAGAGAGAAGGGTGGGAGGGAGAAAGAGTGGGAGAGACGTCAATGTGCGAGGGAAACACTGACCAGTTGCCTCTCACAGGCCCCCAGCTGGGGACCTGATCTGCAACCCAGGCAGGTGCCCTGACTGGGAATCGAACTACCAACTTTTTGGTTCGCAGGCCAATGCTCAATCCACTGAGCCACACTAGCCAGGGCTGTAGCTGTATTTCTACCAGCAGATTTACCTGTCTACCCAGATGTTGCTTAAATACAGCATTAAAGTCAGTCTGGATTCCTGGCATATTTATTAACTGGTTGTGGGGAAAAAAGCTAGTTTATATTGTATAATGTGCTCAGGTAGAACTGTTTTAATGATCAAATGAAAGTCTTAGTTATTATTATATATCACTACTAGTATTATTAATAATAACCAACAAAAGGTTTAGCCCAATCATCATATTATAAAGGTTTGGAACTTGTGTTTCCACGTGTGAATAGAGATTGGTCCTCTGTAACTGTAAAATCTCCTTTTGACTTGGGCCAGTGAAGGGACTCTCATAAGGCCCCGGGCAAACGAGTTAGGGAAGAACAAAGGCTGGAAGGAACAAGGTGACCTTAGGTGGTGGAAGAGGCACCCTGACAACTACTCACTCGCTGCCTTTCCAAGACCATGGACTGCGGCAGGGAGTCATAATTTCCCTCTTGGTAGGCAAACGTCTCCAGGTCGTCCAGTTGGGTTTTGAGCTGCAGTATCAGTTCCTTCTGCTTCTCCCTTTGGGTTTCCAGACGTTCCCGTTTCTCCTGCTCACTCTAAGACGAGAACATACTTATTAGGTTTATTTCACAGGGAAAGGAAAATTCAGGGCACATCAAGAAACCTCTAAAGCCAATAATGACTAACAAAATATAAACGGTTTCCAAATAAAATAGGCTCAGAAATAAGAATAATTTCATATAGGGAAATTCATTAACTTTGTGTTGTCTTTAAGAAAGCATGTGTCCCTCATTGGAAACAGGTTATGAACACAACAGGGCCTTTCGTTAGGACTGCTTCTCCCCGCACCCAAAGGTCTAGTTAGGGCGGAGACAGTCTGTCCTGGACAAGGCGGCCTCCAAGGCATTAGCCACGCCATCCTCCACGGCCAGTCACCACAGAACAACACCTGAAGATTCTGTGCAGGGAACACGGAGTTCAGTTTGTAGAGGAAGGCTTTATAACTTATAACCAGTTTTTTAAAGATTCAAAGCCCCTCCAATGTATTATAGGTGTCTGCAAAATCAAAAGAATCAACGCAGATACCTGGGGAATGAAAAAAATCGAAAGCCAAGTAATGGGGGTGGGAGGAAGGTAATTTTTGTCGTTTTTTTTTCTTGTTGTTTTTTAAGTGTTTGATAAGTTACTCTGAGCAGGGACTCCTTTCCCACTGTTGGCCACCAGGTAGTGTCTGCATTTAAATTATCTTCTGGGTAGTAAAATCTTGCTGATATATACTCAAACACGGGTTCTTCCAGGCCTGTCTTGAGTATCAAAACAAAGCAAACCCAGCAAATCATGCAGGTGTAAGGCTGCATTTTAAATTAGAAGTCTACAGAATATTAAATTTAACCTTAAGATGGTACTTACCAAGCCCTCCACAAGCAGGTATGAGAGAGAACAAATGGAAAACAACAAATTAACTTTTTGTCCAAGTTATTTAAAAAACAATGCTCTTGCTTTACCTTTATTCACCATGGAAGCAAGCCTTTTCTCAGGATACTCCTCCAGTCCTTTCTGAGTGTTGTGGTGTTTTGTCAGAATCCTGCTCCTTTTCCTGTCTTAGTGCAGGCTTAGTTGTCCTTTCTGAGAAGGTCCCTTGATCTCCCCGGGCGGGTCTGATCATCTCCGCTGCATTTTGCACACACTTCTCTACCTTAGCTCAGGCCACATTACAGTTATTTGTTTAGGGTTCTGTTTCCTCCAGTCTCTGAACTCCTTACAGGCAAAGGCTTTGACTTTGTACCTCCCAGGCCTAGCACAGGGTAAGTGCTCAATACATGTTAGTTTTACACTACTGAATCAGGTACAGAAGGACACGTTCTAAACACGACAGTCCCCCCTTATCAGCGGTTTTGCCTTCCATGGTTTCAGTGACCGGCAGTCAACTGATGTCTGAAAATATTACACGGAAAATTCCAGAAATAAACAATTCAAAAGTTTTAAACTGGGCGCTGTTCTGAGAAGCACTATGAAATCTTGAGGCTGAATCATCCCTTTGTCCAGCGTGTTCAGGTATCCACGCTACACCCACGTCCCACCCATTAGTCAGCAGCCATTCCAGTTATCAGACCGACTGCTGCGGCACAGCTGCTGCGGCGCTTGTTGTGCTCAGGTAACCCTTATTTTACTTACTGGTGGCCCAGGGGCGTTCACAGAGCTTTTATTACAGTATGTTGTTATAATTGTTCTACTGTTAGTAATTACTGTTAATTTACATGCTACGCTTTATCATAGGTACGTATACATGGGATAAAACAGTATGTGTGTTCAGTACCCCCCAAGCTATCAGGCATCCACTGGGGGTCTTCGAACATATCCCCCTCGGACAAGCAGGGACTGCTGTGGCAAACTCCGACCAGAGGAAGTTGTCTAACCAGCGCAAGGAGCAAGAACTGGGTAAACGTTCCTTGTGTTTTCATTGCACCTCAACTTTATGAAGCCAAGGAAGAAAGAGACCAGGTACAAATCCTGATTCCGTTTTCATGAGAATATTTGCTGAACTTTGTCACTTGCCATAATAATAGTTCTAGTATGTTATTTATTGGAATGTGAGCAAACGAGTTTAAAAGATAGAACAGTGAGATCTGGTGCAAGGCAGGAAATAAAGAAATAATTTATTTCCACTATCAAGTGAGATCAAATACTGGTTTAAAAAATTAGAAACGGAAAAGAAGTAAATCATTCGGTTCACACATATCCCCCACTTTGGCACTACCTGTTCATGTGTCGATATATGCACACGAGATTACCGCTGCTTATTAGGTATTTTTGAGCACTCCCCCCCCAAAGTTGTACTGTTTCAAAAGTGAAATGAATGGCCAAAGGAGCAAATCCACAGTCTTTGGTGCTCCTCACACCTCAACAGGGCCTGGCCCACAGGAATTTTTTTAATCCTTTCTATTCCTTAGGAGTCTGCCAGGTTCGTGGGTGGAACAGTAAACACAGGCCTGCACTGGAAACACTTCAGATTAGAATAACTCAGTATCTGTTACTGATAAGTCTTCTTGGTTAAAACCAACTTAAGTGGGAAGAAAGCCATTTGTGGGTTGTAACTTGAAGAATAAAAAGGTGAAGAAAAGACACTGAGTCTCTTCAACACCGACCTACCACTGCACACTTCCAGAGAGAGATTCAGACTGCAAGGCAATGCCCCCTTGGACAGATTCTCCTAACTTCCCGAGGTTGGCTAACTGACTGAATCTTGCCAGTTACTACAGGAACCTCATTTAGAATACCTAGTTATTAAGCAGAATGGGGAAGGAGTTTTAAAATACCAGCATTGGAAAATTCAGGAGTTGTGTTTCTTTTTGATTACTAAGACATTCTGCTATTTACCAAAGCTCTCAACCAGACAAGTCTAAAGATGAAAGATTCTCTAGCTTCCAGGAAAGCACGGACAGAACAGATCTAAATTTCGATGATTTCCAATTAACTTGCTCTTCGCTAGCCGATTTTCCCAATCCCCAGGGTCGGGGCATTCTATCAGCAAATGTGCCAGGACTTCAGTACTTTGTAAGGTGAGCGGGAGCAGCACTATTTTGGTTGGTTGCTCTACTGCCCTCTGAATACTCTTTGCTTACTGCTCCTCTGCCCTTCCCGACATCACACCTTCGGTGGACACCTCCCTCCCACGCTTCTCGGTCCTCCTGCCCTTCCGCGGGCCCCGTACACCTGTCTCAATCTTCACATCCCGGACGCCAATACTCACCTAGACAGCTCGGCTTCTCACCACTACTACCTCCCCCTTGTCAGCATTGCCACCCACCCAATCCCTCTTACTCCCACATCCCTCGGGGCCGGGCCCCAGCTGCTCACCTGGTCCTCGCCCCGCAACTGCGGCCGGTTCCTCGGCAGCCCGTCGCCCTCGTCGCTGGTGGGATCCTCAGGCCCCCAGTATCCCAGGACATGAGGGCAGCCGCGAAAGGCAAAGTCCTCGAGCTCGCGCAGGAGGCGCTGCTGCTCCGCCGGCGCCCCACGCACCACCTGGCGCAAGCGGAACTGCACCTGCGCGAAGTGCGAGGACAGCGCGAGCAGTGCCGAGTCCAGCCGCCGCCGCTCGGCCCGCAGCCGCTGCAGAGTCCGGCCAGGCGAGTCGGGCGGAGAGCCCGGGGCCGCGCCGGGGTCCTCGGCAGCCGCCTCTTCCGAGAACGCAGTCGTCCCAGGACCGGCCTCCGCCACCGCCCCCACTGGGGCCCAGCGCACTGCCTCGCACGGTGGCAGTGACTCCTCTTCTTCCTCCTCTTCGTCCTTCGCCTTTGGTCCAGCCGCCGCCACCACCGTTACCGGCTCCTCCGCTACTCCGACAGCCGCCATCTTCCCGGAAACGCCCCGCACGTCCGCCGCGCCCCCTTGCTGCCTGGGCAACGGCGCGCGGGCAGGGAACCCCGAGAGCGGGTGGGCGGGGCTCATGTCACCGAGTCCAGACGTCAGGGAGGGCGGGCCTTCCCCGAAGATTGAATTCCGGCCAATAATTTTGTATTGAACGCCTATTGTGAATCAGGCACTGAATATGCTAAGCGTTGGAGAAACAGGTGAATGAAGCAGGGTCAAGTCATTCCGTGTGGATCTAGTGTAGTGTAGCCCTTGACCTGGTTCCGAAGGGCGGGTCGTCTCACCCTAAATATGTACATTTCTGGGGACACGGACATATGAAGGGCTGCAGGGATAATGCTGTCCTACGGTCTCTCCTGAGTGCAGCTCCCTTGGTTATATGATCACATTTTCTCAGCCTCTAAAACCTTCCCCTGACCATATAAGGAGAGACAGCTGCTGGGGGGCGTCACCAGGATCTAAAGATAGAGGCCCCTGCCTCAGATGCCAAACGCCACTGGGCAGCGGGAGCCACCATGGCACGGTGAGTGTTTCTGGCAGCCTTTTTCGCTTTAGATTCATTCCTTGCCCTACGTTTTCTGGACGCAAGAGGTTCTGCGAGGTCCCATGGGAACCCCAGATCCCAGGTCTCTCTAACTTTGGGGTGGTTAGAGGCAGTGTGACCTCAGGGGTCTCCATGACTCACTACCTCCCTACTCTCTCACTTTAAAATTTTATTTATTTATTGAATTTTAAAGAAAGAGAAAGAGGAAGGGAGAGAAACATTGATGTGTTGTCCCACTCATTTATGCATTCATTGGTTGATTCTTGTATGTGCCCTGACTGGGAATCCAACCCACAACCGTGGTTCATGAGGATGATGCTCCAGGCCTGGCTGGTGTGGCTCAGTGGACTGAGTTCTGACCTGAGAACCACAGGGTCGCCGGTTTGATATCCAGTCGGGCACATACCTGGGTTGCCAGCCAGGTCCCCGCATTGGCATGTGCAAGAGGCAACCACACATTGATGTTTCTTTCCCTCTCTTCCCCTCTGTCTTTAAAAAAGGATGATGCCCTAACCAGGTGAACTACCTAGCCAGTGCCAGCTCTATTCCCACGCTTTTGATTCTCCCCAGATTGACCCTCACCACACACACCCATTCCCATCACCCCCCTTCCACCTCCTCTTGTTTCATTTGGCTCCATTTTGACGGGGCCACAGCATAAAATATCCCTATATCTTCCTCTCCTCCCATCTTTCCCAAATGCTCTCAGTCTTCCCTCTCCCACCCCTATGAAGCCCCACTTCAACTCCTCTTCAGGCAGCAGGCCCGGACCCTGTGGTATGACAGGCCCAAGTATGTGTTCATGGAGTTTTGTGTTGAGGACAGCACCGATGTCCATGTGCTCCTAGAGGACCACCGCATTGTATTCAGGTAATGGCCCTCCCTCTGTAGAACCCGGTTTCCCAGGAACATTTCCCTTCTCCTAATGTCCCCACACTCCCTCCTGCATCTCCTCAGCTGCCTTGTCTCCTCAGTTGCAAGAATGCTGATGGCGTGGAGTTGTACAATGAGATTGAGTTCTATGCCAAGGTGAACTCCAAGGTAAGGATGGAGTGGGACGGTAAGGTTTGGATGGGAAGGCTGCCTGGAAAATGGGAGATTCATTCTAAACCTCAGATCCTAAGAATGAGACTCTCTATCTGGCAGGACTCTCAGGATAAGCGCTCTGGCCGCTCCATCACCTGCTTTGTGAGGAAATGGAAGGAGAAAGTGGCCTGGCCCCGGCTCACCAAGGAGGATATCAAGGTAGGGAGTGGCCTGCTCTTTCTCCTGGGCTCTCTATCCACATACTCAGGTGCCTAAGTTAGGTCTGGGAATCACCGTAGCCTCCTTTTCCCACCAACATTTAGTTACTCACTAGGTCCTGCCTCTTTGACTTCCTGGATAATGTCAGATCCATTACTTTATCTCTCCCTAATTCAGGCCTCTTGCACCACTGGGTGAAGTTTGTTGTGTGTTTTTAGCCCACCCCGGATCTATTTAGTGCATCGCTGCCATTATGGTCTGTCTAAAACACACATTAGACTGTGTCAGACCCTTACTCAAGATTCTGCAGTGGCTTCTTTTCTCCTCGAGGTTGCAAATTGGCTGTCTACTGGTTGGGTCTGGCTCTCAAATTTATTTTAGTACTCTTCACAGTGTTACAAATTACGCTGGTTACTGATATTTAGAATCTTTGATTAGTGGCTGACATATAAGAATGTGGAGATTTCACCTACAAATCCAGATTGTTAGCTTCTCTTGAGAAATGGAGATTTTGGCCACACTGGCCTAAAATTCCCAAATGCCTAGAGTTGGTGCTTTAAATGGGGCATGTGGTCCACCTCACTCTACTGCTTTTCATTATCTTCCTGACTCTTTCGGGCACTTGAGCTCGTAACTTCTGCCCTTTCGGTTGAAGTCCAAGCACCACAGCATGGCATATAAGATCATACCCTGGCTATTCCTCCCGCTGTAGCCTTATATCCCTTTACTCTCTGTCCCAAACTTCACATTCCAGCTACAGCAAGCTGCTTGCAGCTCTTTTGCACATACCAGGCTTTGTACCTTTGGTCAAGCTGAGCCTTCTTCCTGGAAAGCCTCCATCACCACTACCTTCTCCCACCTAGGCCCTGCTCATCCCTCAAGGCCATGCGACTCCAAGAAGCCTGGATTCCCAAAATATCCCCTATACAATCTACCACCACCCTTCCCACACTATATTATAATGATTTATTTACCTTTCCTTTCTCCACTTCCTTCTTGATGGCTAGGACTATGCATTGAACATTTTTATGATCCCAATGCCAGTCTCAGAGTCTGGCCCATTATATGTGTTCAGTAAATATCTGTTAAATGAATGAGTGAATAACTTCTCTATCTGTCTAAATGTGGGAACTTGGAACATGGTCCTCAAAGGGTTGTCCCTGTCATGCTTGCTTGACTCTATGATACTTTATGACAGTTATATTTCCAGATGTGTCATCTCCCCAGTCAATCTGCTTTTGGAGGGCAGAGTTTCTTTGCTTTTCCATCCTATGCCTGGCATTGTGCTTAATAGGTTCTTGGTCAATCTTTATGGATAATGATGATGATGTGGCAGTCTGAAGGTGGGGTAGTCAGAGGGGTGCTGTTGGGAAGACCACTCCCATTGACCTTCCCCAAGCATGTTTCTGCTCACACAACCGCACTTTTCTATGCACTTCTGCTGCCCTCCTGGCCTGTGACTCTCCGTGCTTCCTCTTACAGCCAGTGTGGTTGTCTGTGGACTTTGATAACTGGAGAGACTGGGAAGGGGATGAAGAGGTGGAGCTGGCTCAGGTGGAACATTACGCAGAGGTAATGCCGTTTTGTGCCATCTTGATCACTTTCTGCACCTCTGTACACATTCTCTGGAGGTTTGTCATCAGGGCTAGGCAGGGCTAGACATGAGCTCCCCAGACCGGCTGCTCATTGGTGCTGATATTCTTTATGTTTTTTATGCAATGTTTATTTAGTAGGGATGGAAGAAATGAATATTCTATTAGTGAAATTGTAGACATAGGTTCACTCACTATTCATAGAGTACAGCCTCTGGAAAGTTTGGTTAAATCTTTTTCTCTTTTTCTGTAATTTTTGTTCTCCGTTGTGTGTGTGTTGTATGTGTGTGTTTTCTTGACCCAGACGACTTCATGGGAAGCTCAACCTAAGCAGCATAAAATTCACATTAAAAGTCACTGTTTCCCAATAAATTGGACCCTGCCACGTGTTACTTGGTGTCAGCATTTCAGTACTTTCAGTTAACTAAAATAAATTTCAGTTATTTAAGTTGCAAAAACACTAGCAGATCCTGACTTGGATTAATGAGGAGGGTGCTCTGTGTGTGTTTAAATTTCCTTTTAAGGAAATCAATGTACTTTTCTCTAATTCATTCCCCTGATGTGTTGGGGGCTTTAAAGATAAGGCAGTTGTCTGGCTGGGGCCATTCTTCTAGGGTCCATCAGTATGCAGGTTGCTCTTCTCTCTCGTGACTGCTTTTCTCTTCCCACTAGCTTTTGAGCAAGGTCAGCACCAAGAGACCTCCCCCTGCCATGGATGATCTGGATGTAAGTAAAGCCTGCCTCTCAACCCTTCAGTTTCCTTTTTGCCCTGAAAAATAAGATACGAGGCAAGCTCCTGTCTCTGTTCCTAGTGCACAGTAGTTCTCAGTGCATGTTAGCCAAATTTGAATTTGACACAGGAGGTTGAATGTTCTCCAGGCTTCAAAACCCCAGCGAGACCCCCCTCACTTCCACCTCTCCCTCTGCTTCTCCATCTTGGGACAGATCTGGCCCTGTCGACTTCCTTTCCATCTAGCTATAAGGAGCAGCAGCATTAACTGAAATTCTGAAACTAAGTGATACACAACACAGTGCTGCTCACTGAGTCCTAGTGATTTACTTTCTGTGTTAGCCTCCCAAGAAGTTGTGTGACTCAGAAAACCACAAAAGAAAACTTGGAGAGCAGAAGGGAGCGAGCAGTGTTTATGAACACAAATGTTCACTCTTTGCACACTCTACAGGTGCTTTTGTCTTTTTCTTTTTTCCCAGGATGATTCTGACAGTGCCGATGCAACAAGTAATTAACTTCTGTGCAGCAGAGCTGGGGAGGATGTTGCGGACCACCTTCCAGTCATTCTGACAAGCTAGAGCCTGGGCCTTGGTCCAGCTCTTTAGCTGTGCACCGGGGTCCTCTGGGATCTCAGATCTTTCCTAGAAGCTCTTACTTAAGGGTCCTCCTATTTCTTTTTCCTAGGCATTTGACTATCGCTGCTGTGTCCGATGGCAGAAGAGCAAAGGAGTAGACTGGAGTGCACTTCTGACTTCCTACCAATTGGCTGTAATCTCTGTGATCGGGCCACTCATCAGGGCTGTCTTGAGTATTTGAGCATGTGTGTGTATGTGGTAGAGCAGAAGCCAAAGAGGCAGCAGATGGTTTATAATAAATCCCTACGAACTGGTCTGTTTCTTTCCTGCTTGTACTTCTACCTCCTGGAGGCAAGCCTCTTCTCCCTCTGTAGTCCTCTCCAAGGGAGGGGTGAGTGTCAGAGTTTCTGGCCCTCACTGTTGAGACTGGAAGAAAGATGGTGGAGGCAGGCTGTAACCAAGCCAGGGGACTTCCTGATGCACAGATCTATGCTCTGGCTTCTCAGAGCAGAAACCAGCCTTTCACTATAAGGCTCATACTGCCACCCCTAGAACCAGCCAGAAACGTGGCTCAGCTTCCTGCATACTCCAGAAATCTCTTTATACTTTTATTTATTTTATTTATTCTTTAGAGAGAGGAGAAGGGAGGGAGAAAGAGGGGGAGAGAAACAGTGTGTGAAAGAAACACGGATGGTTGCCGCTCGCACGCCTGGCACCTGGCCCACAACCCAGGCACATGCCCTGACCAGGAATCAAACCTGTGACCTTTCTGTTCACGGTCCAGTACTCACCCCACTGAGCCACACCGGCCAGAAATCTTTACACTTTTAAAGCTGACATTAGTTCTTAAACTTGAAAAAAAGCTGCTAATATTACAGTTACATTTGTATTATATTGTACAATTTATTATTTATTACATCATAAAAAGTTTTGAATTTCATATCAACCCTTTAATATAATTAGGTCTTTTCTTCATAGGTGATGAAAGATGTCACAACAAGTCGCAAAGTTGGGACTTGAATTTGTACAGCACATCCCCCATCCGCAATTCTGAAAACCGAAAAGTTCTGAAAACTAACAACAAAAAAAAAAAAGACACCAAAGTTTATTTGGCAGCAAAACATGACCTAAAATGATGTGAGGCTATTTATAGTCTGTTTATTCCATTTAGTGTATTTCTCAGCATAAATATCAGTGACTTTGATGATGTGATTTTGCTCCAGAGTTCCAAATGAGTGTGTTAGGTAACACATGAAGTGTGCTCTCTCCATTACTACCTAAAAAATCCTAACTTCTGAAAAATTCGAAGTTCCGAAACATCTGGAGTCTTCAGGCTTTTTATTAGTTGATTTGAAAGAGCAGAAAGAAAGTTAATTTTAACTTTTAATGGTTTAACGTTTTAAGGTATTGATTGCAGCTTGCTAACTTCTTTATCTGCACGGTCCGATTAGGGAGCACTAGTCACACGTTGTACTTGAAATGTGGCCAGTTCGAACTGAGATGTGAGTGTAAAATACACACCAGGTTTCGAAAATTTTGTATAAGGAAAAACATTTTTATATACCTTCTAATGATGAAAAATACTCTGGGTATGTTGAGTTAGATAAAATACAGTATTAACAAACGTGGCTTGCATTACATTTCCATTAGGCACGCTGCCTTGCATCCAAGCCAGTACCATCCCCATCCCCATCTCTACCGAACACACATCCCTGGAGCCCAACGGGCTCAACTCGGTGCCTTGACAAGTTCAGGACGCAATTTTGTCCTCTGGTCATTTTCAAAGTCTTACAACAGTTACTAAACAGCCTGGAATGTGTGCAAGTCGCGTTTTCAATAAATTTGTCCCAATCACACCCCCATTCCTTGCTCTCTCGCTTCTGCGCAGAGACGCGCCCGTCAGGAGGATTGTCCCCCTTCGGCCTCCGTCCTCCCCCTGGCGTTGCAGCGCTCACTGGTCCCCGCGTCCCGGGAGGAAACAGCGATGGCGTTCCGGTGTCAGCGGGACAGCTACGCCCGGGAGGTGCGGCTGGCTTGGCGAGGAACCTCGTGCTTTTGAGCAGATGGGGAGGTGCGGGAGGAGGGCGCTGCGTGGGACACGGAGGGACAGCTGAGCTAGATTCAGTCCCGGTGTACGGAGGGCTGGGGTCGGGGCTGTCTCTCTCATCTCTCTCTCTCTGTTCAGTTCACCACCACCGTGGTCTCCTGCTGTCCAGCGGAGCTGCAAACCGAAGGAAGCAATGGTAAGAAGGAAGTGCTGAGGGGTTTTCAAGTGGTGCTAGAAGACACGCTGCTTTTCCCCGAGGGCGGGGGACAGGTAACGGACACCTCCTTTCCTCCTCCCTCCCACGAAGCCCCTAATTACTTTCTGCGCAGGTGAAAAATGCTCTCCTGCCCTTCCGTCCCCCAGCCGTAATGAACACGACGGAAGTTCAATTCACTTCATTTGCCCATTCAGCAGATGTGCATCCACAAATACCTAGCCGTAACATATTCTGGGTACTATTCCAGGCTCTAAGGATAAGGGGTTAACAAAACAGTTCCCGTATATACATAGAACACTAGCATTTCTTGGAGAGGACAGACAAAAGTGTTCATAGATAACTGCTATAAATAAAATTAAAGCCTGAGGGAAAGAGAGTGATAGGATATTCTCTTAGGTAGGGGGAAAATTATTTCAGTAGAGACCTAAGAGAAGTGAGGGGATAAGCCATTGTAAATGTCTAGTGGTGCTGCTGGGGGAGGGTAAGTATTCCAGGTAGCAGGAATAACTAGTGCAAAGGCCCTGCGGTAGGAATTAACTTAGCGTTTGACGGGAGCTAAAAGTGATTCCCGTGGGCAAGCATGACAGGGGACAGGCTTATCGGAGCTGTGACTGGGTAGCAACAGGTTCAATGTGAACGTGGGGAAGGTGGATAATAACACCAAAGCTGGGCATTATGGGAGAGGCTCTTCCAGCAGAGATAACAGCACAAACAAAGGCCAGGAAGCCTGAAAGAATCTGACAAGTCTAGGTAGCTGCAAATAGTCAGATATGGTTGGAGTCTCTGGTGTGTGTTGATTGATGATAGGCTGGAGATGACCTTGGAGTGGTAAGTGGTGGCCAGTTCAGAGGTCCCTGAAGGATGTGTTACGGCTTGTGGATTTCATCCAGGAAGCTATGGTAAGCCATGGAGGTACTTAGGCAAAGAGATGACATGTTCAGTAAACTCGATAGTGACAAAGTTCCAGTTTCCTCTCATGTCATTATTACAAGGATTTTCCCAACATGGAGATTTTCTGATCTGCTGAAGAAAATTTGTGACCTCAGGCAACCATAGAACATCTCATTTTATACATCACTTCTTTCAGGAAGTCTTCCTTGATTTCTTAAGGCTGTTAGGCCTCTTTCCTTTGAGCTCCTCTAGAGCAATGTACTTTTTCACGTTATGGCATGAGGTAGATCATGTTGCAGTTACTTGTCTACATGTCCGGTCTGTATTCTCCTCCAGACTCTCAAGTTCCTCTAGGGACCAGGTCTTGTCGACATTGCATTTTTAGGCTGGCACAGTGTCTTGTAAGCAGTTGGCATTTGATATTCTTTTAAATGAATGAATATTTTAATTTTATTTTTTATTTTAATCCTCACCCGAGGATATGTTTTATTGATTTTTTAGAGAGTGAGGAAGTGGGGGAGAGAGAGAGGAGAGAGAGAAACACCGATGTGAGAGAGAGACATCAGTCGGTTGCCTCCTGTAACCTCGGTGTGTGCCTAACCAGGAGTCGAAACCGCAGCCTTTTGGTGTGTGGGGTGATCCTCCAACCAACTGAGCCACCCGGCCAGGGCTGAGTGAATATTTTTGAGTCCACTTCTAGTAGCAGTGCAGGAGATGAAGTGGAGGGAAGGGAGAACATTTGGATCACTTTAGAAATTATTGAAAGATAAGGATCTAAACTAAGGGAATGAGAATGAGGATTACAGTTCTTTGGGTTTTGCCTAAATTTCCATTGTTGTAGTTACAGCCTTTATTTTAACCCTGTTGCTCCGTTCCGTAGAACAAAGTACACAGGCGTGCCGAGTGAAGAGGACAGAGACCGTTCCCTCGTGGCACCACGTGGACCGCTCACTTGGCATTCCATAGGGAATCTCACATTCCGGGGGTGTTTCTCACACACTTCCCGAGAGGGTCTTTGTGTCCAGGAGTTGGGGTGAGCCCTGCCTTCCCCTGCTGATTGTGCTCACTTCTTTTCCTCAGCCCGATGACCGCGGTACAATTGATGACGTCACTGTGCTGAGAGTGACCCGCCGGGGGGCCCAGGCCGATCATTTCACACAGACCCCCCTGGTCCCTGGGACCGAGGTCCGAGTACGGGTGGACTGGGAGCGGAGGTTTGACCACATGCAGCAGCACTCAGGTCAGGTCGGCGCTGGGTGGGGGTGTGGGGTGGGGCGCCACGGTGATGGGGCATGGTTTGGGTTCTCCGGGAGTTAGCCTTTTGGAAAAGACAGACATTCAGAATCTGCTCCGATGGAGGCAGGGTACGATAGATGTTAGAAAAGCAATGTGAGCAATTAAAGTAAAAGTCTTAGAATAACTGCTGTATTTGAGTGTTATTAACTTCCCACTTGCTATCTTTATCTGGATATCTCATAGGCTTCTTAAACTCAAAATATCCAAAATGGAATTAAAAAGTTGCCCAGCCAAACTGAAAATGTCCAAAATGGAATAAAAATTTGCCCAGCCTTGACTGCTGTGGCCCTGTTGGGTGTTGTTCCGTCAAGTGAGAGGCTGCTGGCTTCATTCTCAGTCAGGGCACATGCCTGGGTTGTGGGTTTGGTCCCTGGTCAGGGCACATGCAAGAGCAACAGATCGAGCTCTCTCCCACATTGATATTTCTCTCCCTTTCTCCCTGCCATCCCCTTGCTAAAGATAAATCTTAAAAAAAAAGTCATGCACTCCCCCAGACCTGGTCTTCTGATAGTGTTCTCTGTGTCCAGTGCACAGCACTAGCATCCACCCAGTTGCCGAGATCCTGGAACTTAGTGCGGACACCAATGTGGGGATGGCAGGCAGTCTCCGAGTCCTGCCGGTTTCTCTTCTGCATTCATCTCTGTTCCCTCCCTCTGTCAGCGTGATTGTCTTGGTCCCAGCTCTCGTGGTCTCTCCCCAGATCTCTGTGACAACCTCGTGGCTAGTCTTCCCATACTCAGTCTTGCTTCTTTGCAGCCTATTCTTTACAAAGGAGCCAGAATAATCTTTAAAAAATTAAAATCTGGCTCTGGCTGGTGTGGCTCAGTGGTAGGAGCGTTGTCTCATAACCCAAAGGTTGCAGATTCGATTCCAGGTCAGGGCACGTGCCTGGGTTGCAGGTTCATCCCTGGTCCAGGCACGGGCAGGGGCGCGTGTGGCCCTGGTCAGGACATGTACGATCCCTGGTTATGGCCCCAGTCTGGGTGAGTGTGGAGGCGTCTGATGGGTGCTTCTCTCACACCGATGTTTCTTTCTCTCCCTTCCTCTCTCTAAAAAGGCAAAAAAAAAAAAAAAAAAAAAAAAGTCCTTGGGTGAGGCTTAAAATAAAAAAATTAAAATCTGATCATGTTGCTCTCCTGCTTAAAGCTTTTCAAAGGCTTCCTGTTGCTCATGGTAAAGCCAGATTTGTCACAGCCCCCAAGCCCTGCCTGTCTGCTGCCCCAGCCTCAGCTGGTGTCCCTCCCCTCGCTCCCTGCTGTCTGGCCATGCTGGCTTTCCTCTCGATTCCTTGAACACATCCTGTTTCTTTCCCCCTCCCAGGCCTTTGGCTGTCTTATTCCCATTGCCTTCACAGTTAATTCCTTCTCTTCCTCCTCACTGTCATCAGTCAGGGACAATGCTGTGTCTCTAATGTTTAAGCCCTGTGCCTTGCCTGTGGTGGGCACTTGATAAATATTAGTTGAATGAATGGGGCACATTTGAACTTCAGTTCAGATCCTGCCTCTGATAAGCTATGATGCTTTGGCAAATTATTTGACATCTCTAGGCCTCAGTTTCCTCATTTGTGAAATGGCATCATAAAGCCTTTTGCAGGGTTCTCGTGAAGATTTTCTTTTTTTTTTTTAAGATTTTATTTTATTTTTAGAGGGAGGGGAAGGAAGGGAGAAAGAGAAGGAGAGAAACATCAGTGTGTGGTTGCCTCTTGCACACCCCTTACCAGGGACCTGGCCTGCAACCCAGGCATGTGCCCCGACTAGGAATTGAACCAGCGACCCTTTGGTTCCCTTTGGTTCACAGGCCCATGCTCAATCCACTGAGCTACACCAGCCGGGGCTTGTGAGGATTTTCAGTAAAGTATCTCAAGAATATTACCCATTGCCCAACAAGTGTTGAACAAGGAGAGTTTCTGAGATGCTGCTGTGGGAATATGTGGCTGTCTGGGCTCCTCACTCTTCTGTCCCTGTTCTCTCTGCTCAGCGCAGCATCTCATCACAGCAGTTGCTGATCATCTGTTTGGGCTGAAGACGACATCATGGTGAGCAGGAGGCATCGGACCAGTCGTGGCTCTGACTGCTGGCTCCTTCCCAGTAATGGGTTGGGGGTAGGAGGGTAAAAGAAAGAGCATGTTCAGAGTCTGCTGTGTTCTCCTGTTCATTTTGAAGAGGGGTGGTGGACAACCGTGTGTTTCTTAGAGGAGACACCGGGATGAGAGGGGAGATATCCACCCTTGCTTAGGAAGGACTGTAGAATTTTGAGCTTAAAGACCTGTAGGGTGAATCCTGGCCATGTGACCTTGGTCACGTTCTTTCCTACCCCTCACCTATAAGGTGGAAGTGACAATCTGCCTGCAGAACTTTTGTGAGGATTAAATAAGATAACATACATGGCTATTCTGTGTAAGCTGTCAGCTTTCGTAAATTATTGTTGCTGTTGTTATCAGCATCCCGTGGCTACTGTACTTCTTCTGACAGGGAGTTAGGGCGGCTCCGGTGTATGATTGAGCTGGACAGCCCCTCTGTGACGGCAGAGCAAGTAGCTACCATTGAGCAGAGCGTCAATGAAAAAATCAGAGACCGGTTGCCTGTGAACGTGCGAGAACTGAGCCTAGATGACCCTGAGGTGGAGCAGGTGAGGGGAGAGCCAAAGGGGCGGCTTCTGTAGAATGGCCCTCCTTGGGCTCCTCTTCCAAATTCAGACGGCTCCTCGCCTTCCCCTGTGCTCACCTGTGCTCCAGGTGAGAGGTCGGGGCCTGCCGGATGATCATGCTGGGCCCATTCGAGTTGTCACCATCAAGAACGTTGATTCCAACATGTGCTGTGGGACCCATGTGAACAATCTCAGCGACCTTCAGGTGGGTGAGGACAGGCTTTTGAATGGCTGGGAGACTGGGTATCAGGGGAGTATGGGGTCGTGACGGGGCTGGGAGTGCTGGAGGGGGACAGCTGGGGAGTCCTGAGCGTAGTTGCTCCTTTTCTGCTTCCCAGCGGAAGGGAGGTCTAGGTGTCTCCTTACCTCGGGCACAGCATCCGCTATGGTGTCTGCATGTGTGTGTGTGTGCACGTTACCCCCTCGCCTCATGCAGGTCATTAAGATTCTGGGCACTGAGAAGGGGAAAAAGAACAAAACCAACCTGATATTTCTGGCTGGGAACCGGGTGCTGAAGTGGATGGAGAGGAGCTACGGAGCCGAAAAAGCGCTGACTGCCTTGCTCAAGTATGCCCCCCTCGGTCGCCTCCCACGTCTCAGGTCCTGGCCCCCGCCTCTCCCTGCCCCAGGCTTAGCTCTCTCACCTGTAAGGCAGACAGAATAACCTCTCTCTGGGGGGGGTGAGATATCCTCGGAAATGTTAAGTGCAGTGGATGTATGCCCAACACCAAAAGCAACTGGGAAGCCGAGCAGATCTCCACGGGCCTTTCACTTGCAGGTGTGGGGCAGAGGATCACGTGGAAGCAGTGAAGAAGCTGCAGAGCTCCACCAAGCTCCTGCAGAAGGTGATTATTCCAGGGAGGCTGGAGAGGGTGTCGGCTCTGCGCGGAACAGGCTGCCGGACCCAGCCGCTCCAGTGAACCACACGAGTAGTTTGTCGGGCGCGGGAGGGGAGAATGAAGAGGGGGAAGGTGGGGCTCTCCTGTTGTCCTCTCCACCCGTTTCAGAACAACCTGAACCTGCTCAGAGACCTGGCTGTGCACATTGCCCACAGCCTCAGGAGCAGCCCTGACTGGGGAGGCGTGGTCACATTACACAGGTGAGGGGTGTCGGGCTCTAGGGTTCCACCTGTCCCAGGTGCTGTGCACAGTGACTGTTGGGTCTCTCACTGGTATTCTTAAGGCTGGGTGGACCCTCAGAAATGTGTTACCTGTAAGATTTCTTGGGTTTGATATATTTCACTCTGACTTTCATGACCATCTCTCACCTCCTTCACCATCTAACAGATCTCTGCCTGCCTCGGTGAGTCCTGTGAAAGGGAGACAGAAGCAAACGCAAAGCTTGTTATGAACTGCTCTTTGTCTCTGCTAAGGGTGTCTGGGACTCGCACAGACAGGCAGCAGGCAGGCTGGGTGTCCTGCAGTTTCCCAGCCCCCTCTCCAACATGCATCTCACGTCTGTGCCTTTCGTTGTAGGAAGGAGGGTGATTCTGAGTTCATGAATATCATTGCCAATGAGATCGGGTCAGAGGTAAGAGGAGCGTGAGGGTCTCTGCGTGCCCTGGGCAGAGACCTAACTGAGGGGGTTAGTTTAGCTGCAGTCCCTCCACAGGAACACACGGAGAGCAGGGAACAGTGGTTCAGTCAGGACTGTTTTCTTTTTTTTTTCTTTTTAAAGATTTTATTTATCTATTTTTAGACAGAGGGGAAGGGAAGGAGAAAGAAAGGGAGAGAAACATCAATGTGTGGCCGCCTCTCGCAGCACCCCCTACTGGGGACCTGGCCTGCAACCCAGGCATGCGCCCTGACTGGGAATCGAACCAGCAACCCTTTGGTTCACAGGCCGGCACTCAATCCACTGAGCCACACCAGCCAGGGCAGGACTGTTTTCTTACGGTCAGAGCTATGAGCCAAGCTCTGTTTTAGGTGTTGAGCTAGGTCTGTGGAATTGACCTTTCTGGGCCGGTGACATTTACCAGTCTCCACGCTCCTTTTACAGAGCTGGGTCTTTTCTGCACCCCCCAGGTTTTTGTGCGCTGAGGGTCTGTTTTAGAAACACAAGGACCGGCTAGGACCTTTGAAGGCCATCCCTCCATTTTCCTTTTGCTCTGGCTTCAGCGGCCCTTCCCCGTCCTGACAGTCCTAACTTCCAGGTCTCTCCTAAGTCCCAGGTCTCTCTTTCATATTTATGCCAAACACCACTCTTTGGGACACCTGTTCTGGGCAAAGCAGTGTGTGTATCTCTCTTCATAACTCTGTCCGCACCTACAATTTAGGGCGCTAAATGCTAGGGGCAGAGGAGCACCTTACCTGAAAGGGTGGGGCGGTTTGACGGAAGGGGCCCTTGAGAACTGCTAAGTGGCCACAGACAAGGCAGCAGAGGCAGCCTGGCAGAGGGAAGCACAGAGGTTTTGGAAGCGTGGGGTGCACGGGGGTGGTGCGTGGCGGCCAGGCTGCCAAGGTTGGGCGACGTCACGAAAGGCTTGGCCGTGGGCAGGAGTGTCTTCTCAAAGTCGAACTGCAGTTCCTGTGGTCACTTTCAGGAAGTCTCTTGGCTCCGGTGGGCCAGAGTGGAGGGTCTGCATTAGTACTCATCCAGAACATCACTTGTGATTTGGGGGAAAAGCTGTTTTATTTTCAATTGAGATACGACATTGTATACGTTTAAGGTGTACAACATGTTGATTTGATGTGTTTATAATTGCAGTATGATTTTAAAATCCATTCTCGAGACTGAGCATAGTGCACAAGTTAGAAAGTTTGGCCCCAGACCCTTAGGTGTCAGGGTTCATCTCCTTGTGTTCATCTTCCCTCCTAGGAGACGCTCCTGTTCCTAACTGTGGGTGATGAGAAGGGCGCTGGCCTCTTCTTAGTGGCAGGGCCGGCCGAGGCTGTGGAGACCCTGGGGCCCAGGTAACCTTCTGGGGACCGTCTTGCAGGGTGGGGGAGCCTATTAGCCTAGCCTGATACAGCCCTTCGCCGATGACAAAGGCCGCCACACCTGCAGTCTCATTTTGATTCACATCACAGACCTGTGCGGTGGGCGGAAATAATTATCACCACTTCTCGTTCCCAGTTTTACAGGTGAGAGATCGTACACCACGTGCCGGGGATCTCACCAGGTGGCAGAGCTGAGATTTGAACTCAGGGCTGTCAGCCCTAAAACTCAGCCCTTTGCTGTTTTGTTTAGAAGTTGGGATTCATAAGTCAGACAAGAACGCAGGTGCTGGGTTAGCAGTAGGCAGATAAAGCAGCTGCTTGAGGCACCAGCAAAGCAGAGACACAGACTCTTTGGGGGGAAAAATTTAGGATTTTGAAATGAAATTAAAAAAGGCATTGATGTAATTATTAGTGAAAAATCAGAACTTTGTTGGATTTCTTTCCCCTTATATTATTGTTTACATTTCATTTTAAATTAGATACGGTGGCATAGTGCCCCCTGTTCTTTCTAATGAAGAGTTTTCAAAGTCCTGAGTGGCTCCAATGAATATGTGTTCACTCTAAAGCATTGTAGGAAAACATAAGCTTTTAAAGCAGAGGTTCCTGACAGGTAGCCAGAGTTGGCCTCATAGACTGGTTTGGTCTGTGTACATTTGAAATTAAAAAAAAAGATTTTATTTATTTATTTTTAGAAAGATGGAGAGTGAGAAAGAGAGAAACACAGATGTGTGAGAGATACATCGACTGGTTGCACACCTCCAACCAGGGACCTGGGCCGCAACCCAAGCATGTGTCTTGACTGGGAGTCGAACCAGCGACCTTTCAGTTCACAGGCTGGTGCTCAGTCCCCTGAGCCACACCAGGCAGGGCTAAAATACATAGTTCCAGCTTTTTTCAGAAAAGGAGGTGGCGGGGGGAGGCACTCTCTGGCGACACTGGGCTCACACTCCCGCATGGTAGTGGCTATGAGGAGCCTGCGCAGTGGCGCCCTCTTCAGACAGGACAGGCGCGTCCACACTGCCACAGTCACACCCTTCTCACTTTGGAGGTGGCCCCCCCACTTTACCTCACTGCCACCCCCTCTGGTGTTACGTCTGCGGCCCTTCACTCCTAGTGCACCCTCACCCTGCTCCCTGGAGGTGGCTGTAATTTACCCAGACACTCCTGTTGTTTCCAGTCATTCACTCTCACAGTGAACAAGATGTGTTACCTTTGTGCACGTGTGCAAGTATTTATGAAGGGTTTCTAGAAGCCTTCTACTCTTCCTCTCCCTTCCCCCGGCCCGCAGGGAAAGACTCGGGGCTGCTCTAGGTGGCTTTTCCCTTGAAGACCTCCCTCCCTGCTGACTGTGTCCATCTCTGCTTCCCAGGGTGGCGGAGGTGCTGGAAGGGAAAGGAGCGGGGAAGAAAGGCCGCTTTCAGGGTAAGGCCACCAGGCTGAGCCGGCGGGCGGAGGCGCAGGTGCTTCTCCAGGACTACGTCGGCACCCAGAGTGCTGAGGAGTGAGGGCTCGGCGCCTGTCTGTGCTCCTGCCGCTGACGGCGGGCCTCTGGTGTCCACAGAAAGAGTCTCTGGGACAATAAAATAGTTTGACTTGCGACGATTGTGGTGCCAAGTGTGACTAATTTATGTAACATACACGAGTGTGGTTAT
Organism: Macrotus californicus; assembly: GCA_007922815.1. NCBI lineage: Eukaryota > Metazoa > Chordata > Mammalia > Chiroptera > Phyllostomidae > Macrotus > Macrotus californicus. The sequence continues at coordinate 49,044 of VMDR010000770.1, read as the reverse complement.
GTAGTGAGTATCTGAATAAACAGCTCGCTAATTCAGTTCCACTAGACGTAACCTGAGTGAGTGAGTGTGACCTTGACGGAGTGCACGGATCCATGGAAACCCAGCTGCAGCTCTTCCTCGGGTAGAAATACAGCTGCCAAAGGAGAGTGTGAGTCGGGCTGGAGGCTCAGCCTCGGGCTTGGACTCATTCACGTTAAAGAATTTTCTTTTTTAAGAGAGGAAGTGGGGAGAGACAGACATTGACTGTGTTGTTCCACTTGTTGATGCGTCACTGGTTGCTTCTCATAGGGCCCTGACGGGCTCGAACCCGCAGCCTCGGGGCAGTGGGGGATGACACGCTAACTAACTGAGCTACCTGGCCAGGGCACCATTCACATCTTTGTTTTTCTTCCTTACTTCTTTTTCCTCTCTTACATTTCAGAACTAAAATTTTGATGACTTCGCAAATAGGTCAAGAAGGTACAAAAATATGTAGTAGGAAGATGCTCCGATTCTTATAGAGGCAGAAAAAAGATGGAAAGAGATACCTTGAAGACTAATCCGAAGAAAGCTGGGGCGGCATTATTAAACTCAGACAAACGAGACTTTCAGGCTATAAGCTGTAATACTTTAAGAACCCTTGTTAGAGATCAAGAGGGACAAGCAATGAAAAAAGGAAGGTGAAGTTCTAAATTTGTCTAATAACAGCTTCAAGATACATAAAGCAGACATTGACAGGTCTGAAAGGAGAAACAAATTCACAATTGAAAGGAGATTTAAACTCATCATCCAGCAGCTGATAGAACAAGAGGAAGCATCTTGAGGTTGAGTGTAGACTTTGGGGTTTCAGAGGCCTGAGTAGAAATCCTGGCTTGTACATCTATTAGGTGGTAAAATAACGAAAATAAAGCAAGGAAGTGATCATTGTGAGAAGTTAGGCCAGCACCCCCTTGTGGGGGTGGGGGGAGGGAGTGAAGTAGGACAGAGAAAGGGACCCAGGTGGGGCGGGAGGGGGGTTCCCAGGGTGCTGGCCCTGGTCCATTTCTTGTGTAGCAGTTAACGTAGGTGTTTGCTTAACAATATTCATTATAGTCTATGTGTGTTTTATTCCATGAGGCTAGATTTCAGAATTTAAGAAAACACTAAAAGAAAGTTCAGGTTCTGTCACTTGCTTTGGGGAGGTTACCTTCCCTTTTCAACATCCAGGTTCCTCACTAATGAACATGGCGGTGAGGGCAACGCCTGCTTCTCTGGGTGTCGTGAGGCCACATGCTCAGCTGCCAGTGATCAAGGGAACACTGGATTCCCTAAGTCAACCTAAGAACATGTAATTTTTGCCCTGGTGCCAGCACTGGGCAAGCTGTGTCCCTGGGGGTGCTGTGGGCACAGCTGCGGGCATCCCGTGAGCTGTCCCAAGTCACTGGAGCTATGACAGAGCCCAGGGGAGGCTTCTTTTGAGCCCAGCAGCTACCAGTGAATAGCTTAGTAGAGATGCCCACCTTCTCATTCACAGGAGGACTAGACTCGGGGCAAAGTCCTACGTGAGGAGATTCTTCCCTGCTAGAGCAGCTGGGGCAGGTGAGGACTGTGGCTTCGTAGAATGTGGCTGGAAGGAATGGAGTGCTCACCTAGTGCAGTGGCTTCCAAAGTTTCCAATTCAGTAATGGAAACTTTCCTTCAAAAGTTTTATGTATGGAAGCCCAACAGAGCTGGATGAAAGCTGCCATCATCTGGTTGGAGCAGGGCATAGAGCTTGGAGTTCTGCGGGCTCTTAGGAAGGCCCAGGGGTGCCCCGTGGAGCCACAGGGCACCGTTGGAAAGCCGTTGGTATAGCACACCCACCTTGGTTTATAGATGGGATTCAGGGAAGTCAGGGGCCAGTGGGTACACGACCAGTACTAGCTCTGCTGTGCAAGACGCTCCTGAGGTGATGACTTGAAAAGACTAGCTTCAAATCTAACAAGTAATATTTAATGTGCCATTTCATTGAAAATGCAGACACATCCGCCCCAACAGCCCCTGAGTTTTTTCCTTACAGGGTGTGTCGATTTTGAGGTTCGGACTTGTGCTGGTCCTTCAGATCCAGCTTCTGGTTGGATCTGCGGTCTCCTGGCGAAGTGATGTGGCTACACGTGTGTGTGGTGCATGGGATGTACCTGTAGAGCGCTCAGGGTCCTGGGAATGAGAATGCAGCCTGCAAAACTAGGGTATCTGACCGATAATCTTTGTAGTCTTTGAAATAAAAAGGAGACGTTTACTCACAAGCTACCTCTTATTTAAACACAATGCCGATTTTAAAAGCTGTCTAGCCCTGATTCCCAGTTTTCCAGCTAGGTTTCAGATCCTTCTAGGATCTAAGTAAGGTCACAGAATCAAAACGGAACTCTAGGCCTAGAAGGAACTGTAGAGATTGACAACCTGATCTGGTAAATGAAGAAATAAACTCTTTTTTCCCCCTTATTGCAGTAAAATAAGTGATAGAAAATTTACCATTTTCACCATCAAAGGAGATAAATTCTTTTTCAATAAAAATATTTTTAAAATTTATTTTAAGAGAGGGAGAAAGAGAGGGAGAGATACATTGATCTGTTGCCTCTTATGTCCACTCAAGTCGGGACGTGGTCCCACAACCTGGGCCTGTGCCCTGACTGGGAATAGAACTGGTGACCTTTCAGTTCACAGGCCAGCACTCAATCCACTGAGCCACACCAGCCAGGGTGAGGAGATAAAGTCTTAAGTGACTTGCCCAAAGGTATCTCTTCCCATTGCAGAGGACTGCCTCAAAATAAAAAGTTTCATGTTCACCAGGTGACCTTGTACTTGCCTTAAGAATAATGGACAGACTCCGGTTACAGGTGAGTAACTAAAACGGCCGAGCCATGATGGGCCCAAGTCCGACACTGCCATGTGCAACGGTAAACATTTGGCCTTCATTCGGGGAAGGAGCTCTCTACTGGTGTGGGTGAAGTTAGTCACTTTTATAACGAAGATTTTAAACTGCAATCAACCTGACACGCAGCTCCATCTAGAACTTCTGCCAGAACGAAGATGGTCAAGGCATAGACGGCCAGGGGGAGCTAACAGCAGAGAAGTGAGAATGCCGACACCCAGGGGAGGTAAGCGGTGCTCGTGGGCAGCTGCTGCCGCTTTCTCCTCTCATCCCTGGGGGCGAGCGTTGTTAAAGCAGCCGCTGACCATCCACGTGGTTTAATGAGAGAGAACTAAGTTGCAGAGACCGGGCCTCCGGGTTGATACAGGTCATTATTTCTCCTGATGTGTCAAGAACCCCTAAGGAGAGAATGACGGTCCAATCAGTGTTCTCCCAAAGGGAAAGAGGCTGAAACAACTTGTCTAGTAAGATCAGAAGCCACAGGCAGCCTGCTTGTCAGGGACAGGCATCTGGAGTCCCAGGGCTTCAGCTGGAGCCAGGAGGTGGATTAGTGGGAGAGCTGAGCTGCAGGGAGGTGGCCAGAAAAAAGGGGGACTTTGAGTTTCAGAGGCAAACTGTAGGCATATCTTGGGGCACAAAGAGCATCATCGAGAGATTTTTTAAATGGAATTTTTAAATGTCTTCTGACATGGTCAGGGGGCTCAGTTGGTTGGACTGTTGTCCCTTACACCGAAAGGTCATGGGTTTGATTTCTGGTCAGGGCACACACTTGGGTTGTGGGTTTCTGCAGCACGTCTCTGGGGCGTGTACGGTAAGCAACTGTGTCTTTCTCACATTGAAGTCATTCTCTCTCTCTCTCCCTTCCTCTGTCTTTATAATCAATAATAATAAGATATCTTCTAGTGAGGATTAAAAAAAGTCTTCCCACAACCCAGCTCCTGAGCTACCCAGTTTCCCTTGCCAGAGACAGCACTGTCACCAGCTTATGTGCCCTCCGGCAGTGCTTTTTCGTAGATGCATATAAATCTTCCCTCTTTTGGAACACAAATGGCAGCATACCGTACGCACTCCTCTGCATTTTGCTTTTCTCAGTTAAATGAGTGCCATATATTAAGAAAAAAACCATAGTATAAAATTCACGCAGTACAAAATGATTCATTGGTGGGAGACGGGAAAGTATTATTTGCTTCAAAGAGGATTCCTTACTGACAGATGGACTCCATCCAGCAGGATCCCCTGAACGGAGACTCACGTGAATTCATTTTGTCATGTGCGTGTGTGTGGTGTGTGCGACCTCCCCCTGTCCCTCTGTATCTTTGTTCCATCAGTTTATAATAAAAAGAGCAGGGGCCTGGAGCCCACCCTTGCTGGCCATCCCTCGGGGGGTCCTGGTTATTATCCAAGCTTGGGCACTTCTGAGAGCAAAAGGGGTGCCCCACAAACCACACCAGAACCCCAGTCTCAAACCAGGGAGGTCTCAGGCCAACCAGGGTGTCTAGTCTCCCCGTGGAGACTCTCCCTCAGCCTCTTCACCTAAAAATGGGGACGTGAACACGGCATCCCGAGAAAGGAAAAACTTTCTGAACTAACCCAATTAGCAAAATACATAAACACTTGAGCAAATTCTGTGAAAACAGTAATTAGTTGTATAAATAAAGGGAAATATAGCAGCTGTTTTGTAAACTGGTGATGTCATTCGTGCCTGTGAAAAGGGGCCGTCATCCAAAGTCCCAAAGGGGGGCGGGTGGAGAGGAACATTTTGATTATTTATTAGAGTAACATTAAATCAGCACAAACAGAATAATAGGTTTTTTATTAGTACAAAACGTAATAGATTACCTGTCCCAGAGTTTTATTATAACCTACTTTTACAGCTTAGAAACAGTGAGAAGGGACTCCTTGCCTAAGAAAGTTTTATGACTCAAGTCCCCATAAGTTGCTAACGACACAGGTGCTGTGGTCCGCACCAAGGTCAGGGTCTGCTGTGTAACTGTATGTGCACCGACAGGTCGGAACTGGGTCAAATGTTAGTGTAAGAAACGGACCGAAAGCAGCGACAGAAAGTTATTGTGCCCGCACGTCCTCCAGCCCCACCCCGCCCTGTAGTCCTGAGTGGAAACCGGTGAGCTGGCCAAGCTGCGCCAGAACGCCAGGCCTCTTCCTTCACGAGAACTTAAACAAACTCCAGGATCCCACTGGGAAAACAGATGGCTCAACAGACCCTATTGAGAAACCTTCTTGCAGAAAGCTTGTGCGTCTCCTGACTTTGATCCAAACTATGACTAAAGCTCCCTCCATGGAGGGCAACCAGGGCTACTTGGGAAAGAATGATGGAGAAGTTTCCTTCTTTTTCCAGAGAAGTCTGCACCTTCTGTGCAGACTGCTGCTGGCAGTGGGCCAGGTTCTCAACGTCAAGGCCCAAGAGCAGGTCTTGGTTAACTAACCTGGGCCTGCGTCCAGTGCGGAAGAGACGCTCAGAGGGACAGCCTTCTCTCTCTTTTGCTGAGCCTTTTCATAAATTCCCTGCAGAAGCCATGCTCAGCCAAGGCTTGCTGGTAAATACCCCTGTTCATCTTTAAACACCAACCTCAAAGCCAAGTGCTGCAGAAATAACATTTCTCTTGTGTAAATGGCAATTCCTCTCCCTTTCATGTTATCTTATTTGCTTTTGTTGTTGTTGTTGTTATCCCTGTGCATATCATAATCACAGAAGTCATTTGTTTATTTGTTCAACAGATATTTATTGAGGGGAGTGTGTGCCGGACGCTGTTGTGAGAACTGGGCCACGCTGATGAATAATACATCTGTGGCCACTGTTCGTATGGCATTTATGGCCATGGGAAAAAAGGCAGGAGACAGGAGAATAAACATGAAATTACACATCTGCTAAATTAAAGCAGGAAACAACAGGGCAAAGTAAAAGAGAAAAACGGGGGTGGGAGACCAGGGGAGGGCTGTGATGGTGACAGGGGCGGCTCGGGGAGAATTGAGTCCTCTCAGGTGCTCCCCGGCACGTAGGCCGTAGGCCCTCTCAAATGACTCTGTGTGCCCAGCAGGCAAACAAAAATAAGTTTGTTTTAGGACAGTTCTGATGGTTTCCCTTCCAAGGGCCACTGCTAAGCCCTTCTTTGCAGAAATTCTGGAGCTGAGGACGGTCTTCAGCCCCACAAGGTGACCGGGATCTTGAAGAGGCTGCTGGATTCATCACTGTGTTGTATATATTTTGGCACCTTTTTTTGTGGCTGTTCCAAGGAGGCAAAGAGTAAGAGCAACAGGAAGCTCACGCTATTATTCTTCGCCCAAGTGAGCCCCGTTCCCCACTGCTAGGCCATCTCTTTTGACCCCCGAGGCCTCTCTCCCTCTCTGGGAGCAGAAGGCAAGCCCTGGGTTACACCTCGGCAGAGACAGGTTGAAAGGCACACTGTCCAAAATAGACCTCGCGAAGACAGGGAAAGAATGCTTGATAGAAACCTTTGCTGGCTGAAGTTTCGAGTCATGAGACGCGGACTTCAGTGTCCCGGCACACATTTTATTTTATTGTTTGGTGTCGTTTAAATCAAGAGTTCTACCGGGCATTGTTCTAAGCAACTCATTTAATTCTCCTAACAACCCCAGGAGCTGGATCCTCTTGTCATCCCCTTTCACGGATGAGTACCGAGAGCGACGGGAGCTCGCCTGCGGTCACTCAGCTAGTCACTGGCAGGGCATGGCTTTGCAGCAGCCGTTGGCTCTGCAGGCCATCGGCCCGACTCCCGCGCTGCGTGGCCTCTGGGTCTGCCCATTGACATACTTTAACAGAGCACAAAAATGATATGAGTGACCAATGTCTTTTCTTTCATAAACTAGCCTCTCTCATGGTGAAATAAGTGATTTTAGGACGAGGGCATTTAAGGACTTTGAGGTTGTCTGGAGCTTTTGGCAAGGAAAAAGCATCAAATAAGCAAGCTATAAATAGAAGTGAAAACCTTCCATTATAATGTTGCCATGTGCCCTCTAATTTTACCTCTGTTAGGGCAGGTACGTACATTATAATGTTGGAGTCGAAAAGCCAGGGGTTTTTATGCTTTTAGGGTCCAAAAGATAAGCCCCTAATTCCCTATGTTTAATTCTAATCCTGTCCCCCTCTTTCTGTTATTCTGGGCTCGATTTCTATGGGGACAGAATTACATGTGTTTCACATACGGGGCTAGAAAAGTGTATTTTTTTTCCCCCTGTTTTGGAGGCTTGGTGTGGGCGAATGGGGAATTTCACTCAGCTTGGAAAAGACTGAAAGGCTGGCTGCCTTGCTGGACAGGGTCAGCTGCCTGATTTTATTTTGCTTTGTCTTTGCTGTCTGTAACTCATCCTGAAGGTTTGCATGAAAACAAAATTTGAATGTCTTCTGCTCTTGTAATTTGCCTCTTGCCTTGGACCAGACTCCTTTACCAGTCTCAGAACCCAACACCCCGGCGCCGTCTTTTGAAATGTAACAGCAGAGGGCGCTGCAAGCCTGTGGTTGCCCAGGCCTGGGCCAGAAAAGAAAGAGGATTAAAGAGCCCGTGCTAATTGGGCCAGCCTGAAAGAAGGCTTCTAATTGTCTTGTTCTCTTGCTGCTTTTGAAGACCTTGTCTGTGGGCTGTGGAGTAATCAGACGTTTCCCAAAATGCAAGCAGGGAATCAAGGGATGATGTGTGGCCTCTGAAATAATCTATCATTTGTGTTTTTGAGAATTTTAACCCTTCTCTGATGAAATGGATGCTTGATACTTGATGCATTTAACTCCACCAAGACCAGAGATTCTGAATAGTGGTGGGTCCTCATTTACTTCAGAAAACCGCATCTGTTATTCCCATTTTCCAAGGCTCCCTCTGAATTCCCTTGTCCTAATTCTACCAATGGCTACAAGATAATATATATTTTTCTTCTTCTCTTTTAAACGGAGGCTTGAATGTTACCTCCAGGTTGTCTCTCAATGTTTCTCCATCTTCCTGACATTCTGCATCTTGAACTGCCTACAGCTGTCTTACTTCTTGATTGTTAATAGAAAGCAACAGGGACATTCCGTATTTCTAGCTCTTTCGAAAGTCATGCTCGGCTCCAAGCAACTTGGCTTTACAAGAATCTAGATGTCCCCCAGGGATAAATTAATGGATGATTTACTTTTATAAAACCCTCCACAGCAGGCTTCCATGGCAAGACGCACTGATGAGTTCATAATATTACCTGATGGACACACATCAAATTTGTTTGCTACTTCTTACAAGCACAGAGCCGATCTACCCCAGGAAGCTGGCATGAACTGTTTCTATGTGGCTTCACAGGCACTGTGACCGAGAGAGATGTGCAGAGGGACCGTGGGCAACACACGAAGTGAGTTGTGGCTGCAAGACCAGCCTTGGACGGCATCAGCACTCACCTGGAGTATAAACTTGACAAGAGTCTAGACATGGACGAAATAGGCATACACGGATGGACAAGGATGCAGGAAGATCACCACCTGCGCTTCCTTTCTGGAACAAGCAAAAAAGTTCTGCTTGGATTGGTTGACGGAACTTCAGCAAAACAAGAGAAGAATCCAAGAAAGAGAAAAACATAGGATTTAAGGAGCAGGGAAATGATGGAGGGGCTGCAGGTAAGGAAATTGCGAAGTAGCAGCTGAGTCATATAACAAGGAACGTTGACGTCCTGGGGGAAAATGGAAAGATAATTAGGAACCTTTAAAAAAAGGAGAGACACCTGTTTTCAGTCTGAAAAGAAAGCAAGCTGTAATTGTTAGAAATGAAATTGAGAGCTGAAGAGGCAGAAGGAGCAGTGTTTTCTATAGCACTAAGGCCAAGCCTCCTTTAGTCAGGTAATCTGGGGGAGAGGGTGGGACTGACGGATACTCTGAATTCAGGCACAATAATTTTGGGGGGGGGTACAGTCACTTTGGCTTTATAATAGTTGCTAACACAATTGTTTCCCCGTGATACACTTTGCTGTTTCTTTTTCCATTGCCTGCTTTTTATAGGATAGTTTCATAGGATACTTTTAGGCCGTGGATTCAATTTATTAATTGCCATGAAATGAGCACTGACCAATTTCAACAAATATTTACTGAGTGCCTACCATGTGCCAGGTGCTATTCTGGGTGCTTGGGACGCAGCAGTGAATATAACAATTCCTGCCCTTGGTAGAGCTTATGTTTTAGTGATGCAGACGCACAATAAACAATACATCTGATCAGTACAGGAAAACAAAAAAGGTAGAAGGGAAGGGGAGCATTGGAGGGGGGGAGAGGACAGTAGCAGGGTGGGTTGGGATTTGGAATCGGTGGGCATGGAAGGCCTAATTGAGAAGACGAGATTCAAGCAAAGACGACAGAGATGAGGGAATCAGGCAAAGGGGTATCTGAGGGCAGAGCACAGGGACAGAGAGCCAAGCCCTAAGGCTGGAATGTGTCTGGCCTGCTCCAGGGACCGCAAGGAGCCGGAGTGGCTAGAGTGGGGACTGGAGTGGCAGGAGAGGAGCTTGGAGAGGTACGGGGTCTGGTGGGCCTGGCAGAAGTACAGCTCTTACTCTGAGTGACATCTCACCCATCAGAGCATTTTAAGTCCAAGGGCCAGGGTCTGACTTTCATCTCATTTTATTTATTTTTTGTTGTGTTTTCAATGATTTTATTTTATTTTTTCTGACTTTCATTTAAAAATAATCAGTGTGGCTGTTCTACTGAGAGAAGACTCTGGAAGGCATGGGAGGTGGTGGGCTCCATTAACAGGCTAATGCGGTAACCCGGGTGATTGAAGGCGGCAGCTGGGATCCAGAGGCTGGGTTCTGGATGTACTTGGAGGTTGAGCCTGGGGGACTTCCTGACCTATTGGATGTGGCAGTGAGTGTGAGACAGGGGTGAAGAACAACCCCTGAGCTTGAAGGATGGCACCAGTCAGGAAGGGGCTGGGGCTCTGGGGGAGGGCCCTGGGAGTCCCTTGCTAGATTTCACTGCTTTGGTGGTGCTCGGTGAGGGCCCTAGGAGAGGTGCCAGGATGGCAGGGTCACTTGGGCACTCTGCGCAGCCTGGCTGGTAGCAGCTCTGGATATTGTGCTTATAGCTCTGCTTTCCCCTATTCCTTTCTCTTGGAAAATGAACTTAAAAGTAACCTTGGATCTTATACTATTTTAAAAATTAAAAAATAGGTTTTTGATTACCCACTTACATATCAGAGATGTCTTCAGATTTTTATGGGACTGACTACGTTTAACAAATGTTTCTCGAGTTAATTAAAAAAAAACAGCAAAAGTATAGTAAACAAAAAAGAAAATTTTGAGAAAAGCCTAACGCTTTTAGATGCCCATAGTTTTTATTGTGCTGTTTTGATTATAAGGATGTTTTAACTCAGGAGATGTTTTCTCCGAAATACACATTTTTACGTCAGAACTATACCATTTGATGACTATCATCTCAACTATATAGGTTGGGCATAAAAAAATCATAGTGGCCCAACGGACTCTTAACATTATTTACAGTTTCTTTTTTTTTACCTTTTAGAGAAATCTCTAATGTACCCAATGGAATATTTGTCTGAAGTTCAGTAACTATTTAACTTTATGTTGATTTCTTTTTTTTTTTTTTTGTTACATTCAATACTTCTTACTTCAAAATGTTAGCTGCAGTTATTTCTGGGTGATGAGATTGGATTTGTATTTCTTAAAATTAAAATCTCTAAATTGTTTCAATTTTCATCTTTATACTTTACAGTAGTAGTTTCCAACATTTCTTAGGGAAATGGTCTTCTTTATACTTCCTTTGTGTGATACTTTTCAGGTCAAAAAAAGCAAGAACTATGATTTGTTTTTAATCCTCACCTGAAGATTTTTTTAAAATGATTTGAGAGAGAGACACACACCCACCCACACGGAGATAGAGAGAGAGAAACATCCATCGGTTGCCTCCGATTGCAGGCGCCCCAACCAGGGATGGAACCTGCATCCTTGCCATGTGCCTTGACTGGAAATCAAACCTGCAACCCTTTGGCGTACAGGACAATGCTCCAACTAACTGGCCAGGGCAAAAGCTATAATTTTTAAAAATTAAAATAACTTGTGAGAACAAATGTCAACCCAGCAAGACAAAAATACTACAGAAACCAAAGTTCCTTGAAACTCTCTTGAGTTACAGTTTTACCAGAGGGAATCATTGTCTTAAAAGGAGGCTAGCCAGGAGCAAGTGCTGGCTCTGGCCTGGGTGTGCAGGTGTGGTGGGGCCGAGTGGGGGCGGTGTCCTGCTGTGTGTGACAGAGGACAGGTTAGTCAACCAGAGCAAGGAGACCAGCACAACAGACGTCATTGTCAACGAAGGGATGGTGTTATGGTGGCTGGCATGGCATGTGAGGAATAAAAAAGAGAAGGACATGTAAATTCAGCTGGAAAAATCACTGTAGACTCAGGACCTTTAACAGAAATGTGTTTTTCTGGTTCTGACCCTGAAAACAGAAATGTGTTTTTCTGGTTCTGACCCTGACTGTAGCCCATCAACAGCAGCACGTCTGCCAACCCCTGACTCTTGCTGAAAGGAATGAAGACTTCTCGGAGGATGATTCTGCACGTTGGAGAAGGAAAACATCAGACGAGCCTAGAAAACAAGGATTTCAGGCAGGCAGTGGTGGAAGCATAAGGAAGCCACTGACCAAATTGCAACAATTTTGACATTGCGATAAAAAAATGATTATAATTAAGTAAGACAAGCTGAGTGTGTGAAAGGCCTCAACAAAAGTTGGTATATGATTTATTAAAAGGGTGACTATAACAGGATACGTTAGTTTTAATTAATGGAAGAGTATCAAATATGGATTTTATTTTTTATTTTTATTTTATTTCATTTTTTTTAGTCCTCACCTGAGGATACGTTTATTGACTTTTGAGAAAGAGAAACATCAATGTGAGAGAGAAACATTGATTGGCTACCTCCCGTATGTACCCCAACTTGGGACCGAACCCCAACCTGTCCTGGTCAGGGCAACCTAGGTATGTGCCCTGACCGGGAATCAAACCCTCAACCTCTCGGCGTACTGGACGATGTTCCAACCAACCGAGCCACCTGGCCAGGGCTAAAAAATGGATTTTTAAAATTAAATAAGTAGGTTTACATATTTTTTTAATCAGGAAAGTATGACTATAAGAAATTAATTTGAGACACGTAGTTCTGAAAAAAGGTAGAAATTGTACCAAGAACAGGAAAGACTAATCAAGATTGGCGGTCACACACACTAAAGAGAGAGTATGTGTGTAGGGTCTCACCTGCAATCAACCCCCAAATTTTCCAAGATGAATTACCCAAATAGTCTAAAAGAGGAAAGATGACACCCCAGAGCTCCCTGTTTATCATAATGAGATATGAGAAGGCACACACATATTTTTAATACTTGCAACAGACACAGTCGATACTGCATATCTGAATGAGACAAGTAGGATTTGGCTGAGTAAAACTGGAGAGTGCACTGTTTTGGGAAGAGACCCCAGATTCCAAGGGATGAATTTTAAAAGTCTTGTTGATGTATCAGGTCAAGTTTAACCAGAAAAACGGGAGCTCGGTTTGGTCCGTACCCTGGTTCACAGTCACATGGTTTATGATGCAAAGTCTGGACCATGGCTGGTCAGAGATACTATTCTTTTTTCTCTTAGTTTCTGAGTATTACTGTAGCTCTCCAAAAATATAAGAATGAGAAATGCTGTGAACCTAGGAGAGTGACAAATAACCCTGGAAAGGGAACCGGGGAACACAAGAAAAAGAGAGAGAGAGGATGAAGACGGAAGCTGGCATAAGCTTCAGCCTTCTGTAACTACGAACTGTAGCTGCGTGATAACGGATTCTGTTGTCACTGTGGTGTTTTGTGTTTTCCCTGCTATTGTGATGTTCACGTCCTCATAAAGGTGACAAGGAACTGTTGTGTCATGGGGCAGTGGAAGCAGTGTGGACATTGGTAGTTAAGCTGCCCCTAGGTCGGTGACGGCCAGCGAAGAGCAGAAGTCCTGCCCTGCAAGCCCGGGGGGTTGAGGGTTTGGTTCATACTATCTATCGCCCTGACCCTAGAACCTTCGACAGTCCATCTCGCTGCTGAAAGACAGCAGCAAGCCTGTGTCATGACTTCCTAGTAATTGGCTGCTCAGTTTGTTCTGCCTGCTGGGGAGAAATTTCTCCTGAGAAGAGGCCAGTGTTTCTATAAAAGCCTGCCCTGTTCCTTTGGGTTTTCAACCTCTTTGTAATTTTGTACTGGGAGTGCCTCGGAATGTCTTTTTATTGAGTCATTTGTGGAACTCTAACCTCCTTGCGTCTATAATTTGTTAGCTGGTTTTCCAACTTGGCAGCAAATAATTGTATATTTTTCATTTATTATTCAACAAAGACTTACTGAGACCTGCTTTTGCATCAGGCCCTGAGGTCATGTACGACCATGATCAAAGCAGGCACGGAGCTGCCCTCACGGGGCTGAGAGTCCAGTGGGGAAGGCAGGCGTGACCCAGACAACCACGGACCGACACTCGCTAGAGTACAGGCAGCCGTGCGCGGGCTTAGCGAGGGCTCTTGATCGAGGCTGGGGGTGGGTGGACAAGGAGGTATCCTTGAGTAAGTGACACTGGATGGGGAGGAATTTACCGTGTGAAGTGGGGGAGAGTGTTCTGAGAAGAGGGCTGTGCAAAACCCCAGAGGGGCCGGAGTGGGGCACACTGGGCTGTGGTACATGGACTGAGGCGAAGCGGCAAAGTAGATAGGCCCAGATCGGGCCGGCTCATGGAGGCCAAATAATGTATGTTTTGGGGGGTGGGAGGTAAGAACTTGATCGAGATATAATTTATATACCATAAAATTCATCCAGGTAAACTACAGAGTTCACTTATTTTTAGTATATCCACAGAGTTGAATGATCACTATAGTCAATTTTAGAACATTTTCATCGCCCCCCAAAGAAACTCTATATTCTTTAGCAGTGGTTTTCCTTCCTCCCTGTTTGGGTTCTGGACTCAACTCCAGTGTGTGAAGCAGGACATAGATCCCTCACATCTCCAACAGGCAATTCTGGGTGGATGTATGAGGGAAACACCCACCAGCAATTCTGGGACATAAGCTGGGTGTCCTACAATTCAACTCAATTCTTTTTTCTTTTTAATTAGTTGCGGGTTTTGGTTTTTTTTTTAAGATTTTATTTAACCCTGGCTGGTGTGGCCTGCAAACTAAAGAGTTGCGGGTTCAATTCCCAGTCAGGGCACATGCCTGGGTTGCAGACCAGGTCCCCAGTAGGGGGCGCGTGAGAGGCAACCACACATTGATGTTTTTCTCCTCTCTTCCTCCCTTCCCCTCTGTCTAAAACCAAAAACAAAAGCAAAAAGAAAACACAGGCCCCAAACAGTATCCCTCATGCTAAAAGCCCGTGTTACCAAACCTAAATTTAATACCTAATCCAATTGCAGTTTCAACCTCTTCCAGAAACGAAATTTTAATCAATCAGTTCCGTTAACCACAAGTAAAGTAATTTGTCACATGGGTCCTCTCCACCAGTAGAAAGAAGAAGCAATCTATGTGATGAAATCCTTGTTTTCTTTACCCAGAGAAAAGGTGCCCCAAAATAATCCTTTCTTTTCTTTTGTTAATAGCTTCCTTGCTCCACCCTTCCTGCTATAAAAATCTTCTATTTTGTACAACTCCCTCCATTCACCCTTCCAGTTGCTAGACGGGGTGCTTAAAAAAAGCCATTTAGATCTTTTTTATTTTTTTTTAAAGATTTTATTTATTTTTATAGAGCGGGGAGGGAGGAAGCGAGGGAGAGAAACATCAATGTGTGGTTGCCTCTCATGCGCCCCCTCTGGGGGCCTGGCCCACAACCCAGGCATGCGCCCTGACTGGGAGTCCAAGCCAAGACCCTTTGGTTCATAGGGCTTCACTCAATCCACTGAGCCACACCAGCTGGGCTAGAGCTTCCAATTCACTCAGGTGAGTCTTGTTTCTTTAACACCCCTCGGGAACTAAACACCCTCTCCTCACTCCTTATCCATTCCTCTTTTATGCCTCCCATCTGCAAAACCCGAAAGGAAGCCCTGGGAAAGGAAGCCTGCGGCAGTCCGCCCAGGTTGGGAGCTGGAGCAGGAGATACACAGCACAAATGGTAATTTATATCTGGAAGAGGACGTGAGAGAAAAATGAGGCCTGAGATAGAGCCTCGAGTCCCTGAGACCTTGCACTGCAAGCTGGGATGAAGGAGGATGAGCAGGCGGGCAAAGGGGAGAGGGGAGGAGGGGTTAGACAGCCAAGAAATACCCAGAATGTCCTAGAAGCCAAGTTAAGGCCAAGACTTCATTGTCAGTTTTTGGAGCTATAATTACCCACTCACAGAGCCATAATTTTCTTGCTTTTATCTCTTTTATCTGCTAGAGCCCAGAAGCACAGGAAATGGAACTGCTTTTTGGATCTCTCCCTTGACCACAAGCAACCCCATCTAAGGCAAGGATCCCCACTATCTCAAATGCTAATACCCTCACTGGCAGCACAAATGAGCCTCCCTTAGGGCACCCCCAGCAGTTTACCTGGTGCCTGTGAGCACAGGCTCTGGACAGGCAGACAGCCTGGCTCTGAATTCTGGCTAGCTACAGGACCTTGGGAGAATGACTGAACTTCTCAGTTTACCCATCTGGGAAATGGGAATGATAATAGTTCTGAGGACCAACTCAGGTATTCCATGCGAAGACCTGGGACACAGTAACTGCTCAAAGTGCTGGCTATTTGAATTTTAGCAATGTCCGAGATATAGTAGATGCTCAATAAATACTTGTTAAGTAAATAAATTATTCTAGTTAAAAATATTAAATTAAATGAAAAAGATGGACTACTAAGTGATCATTGTAAGAGATTATCTCAAAAAAAAAAGAATTAAAAACCTCTAGGGTTTAAAATTTTTCAATACAGTAATAAAATGAAGATAACAACTCTAAACCAATAGTAATCTAAATGTTAAGTTAACTGAATATTCCACTTGGTTTTCAGAGAGGGAAGGAGTTGCATAGATTGGTACAAAGGGGCACAGTGATATCAAGGAGTCAAGGGTGTTCTGGAAGGTTCCTCAGTAGGGGTGGGGCACAGCTGGGCTTGGGGACAAGGAGCAGGGAGGGCAGGTGAGCTTCAGTGAGCACAGAAAGGTCATTTAGCCCAGAGTGCAAGGTATCGAAACAGAAAATATTATGTTTGCCTTAATTTATTTTTAATTGTTTTTCTTAAACTGAGGTTCTTTTGGATTAAAAAAGCGTGTGCCCTGGCTGGTGTGGCTCAGTGGACTGAGTGCCGGCCTGTGAACTGGGGGATCACTGGTTCGAGTCCCACTTGGGACACATGCCTGGAACTGCAGGCCAGGTCCCCATTAGAGGGTGTGTGAGAGGCAACCACACATTGACGTTTCTCTCCCTCTCTCTCTCCTTCCCTTCCCGTCTCTCTCAAAACAAATAAATAAAATCTTTAAAAAAAAGAAGCATGTTACTGTGGTTATGTAAGAGAATGTCCTGTTCTTAGGAGATAACATGAAGTATTTACAAAAGGTAAAGGAGTTATGATGTTTGCTAATTACCCTTAAATGAGCAGCCAAAAATAAGAATATGTGCATATATGCAGTGAGAGAGAGTGATAGGCAAATCTGGCAAAATGTGAATAATTGGTGATTTATTTGGGGTGAAAAGTATATAGAAGTTCACTGCACTTTATTTTTCATTTGAATTTTATTCAACATAAAGAGTAGGAAAAACGGCAACATGCTTATTATGTGACAATTGAGAAAAATAGAAATGTGGAAAGAAACCAATACCTATGATTCCATGTTGTTATTCTGGTGTATTACCTTTCATCATTCTTAGGTTTTTAAAAGTCAGGTTTGATATTATAATATATACACACACATATAATTTAAATTTAAGACCCATTTGAATAACCCCTTGTGTCAATTTAGATGAATAGAAAGGAAACAAATAATTTTAAGCATTTAAAGTATTTAAAAGAACCTAAAATTGAATATTCTTTTTTTAAAAAGATTTTATTTATTTACTTTTAGAGAGAGGGGAGGGGAGGGAGAAAGAGAGGGAGAGAAACTTTGACGTGAGAGAGAAACAGTGATCGGTTACCTCTCGTATGTGCCCTGGTCCAGGTAACAACCTGCAACCTGGGCATGTGCCCTGACCAGGAATTGAACCTTCACTTGGCGGGATGATGCCCAACCAACGGAGCCACACCAGTCAGGGCCTAAAATTGAACATCCTAGTGCATCACTTACCTCCGTATGCCATTTTCCATCGTAGCACCTGAGGCCGCGTGGCGCAGTGGTCAGAGAAAAGGCAGGGTGGTTAATTGACTTGGTTTGAATTGGACTTAGCATTTACTGGCTCTGTGACCTTGAGGAAGTTTCTTAGCTTTCCGATTCTGTTTCCCCGTCTGTGGAGTGGGGATAGCAATGGTTGTTGGGGGTATGAAATGAGTTATGTGTGTGAAGCCTTTAGAAAAGTGACAGGCGCGTAGTCACTACTTAGTGCTGTGGACCATCACCATTGTCTTCGACCTCCTGGTCATCACTGTGATTAACTCAAGGAGCCAGAGGGTCAGAATGACTCAGTAGGTTATTTTTGTTTTGTTTTGTTTTGGTTTGGTTTTGATCCTGGAGCCAAAGAGACCAAGGCCCTCAAGGATTCACAGTTCTTAGAAGTCACCTCCAGAGGGAGAGTCATCCGAATCTCAAAGGCACAGAAGCAGTTTATCTCTCTCCCTGCTGGGCCATCGTCACCCCAGAGGCAGTGATGACAAGGGTGCCCCTCTGTTTCATTTTCCACCTCTCTCCCCACCCACTTTACCGAGTCTTCCTGGTCCCTTGTCACCTGCCAGCTTTGCATTCTGCCTGGAACTCCCTCGGCCCCAGGTATCATTCAGCTGACACAGCATCATGGACCTTGGGGGTCATTTCTGGTTAGCACGGAACACAGATATTTCACCCCAGCACCGATGGGGCGGCATTTTCTCAAGTTGGCCTAACAGAACTCGTCTCTGGCTATAGAAAGAGTGCCTCCGTCTTTATTTTTGTCTCGTTCTGAAATTTTGTAACTCCCTCCCCTACCAAAGATTATGCAAGAATGAGAGGAAAGTTAATTTTGTATATCGTGGGAAACCCAGTTCAACATTTGAAATGCTCAACTATACCATACTCTGCCTAGAGGATATCCTGGCAATGGGTAGCAAGAGTAGGAAACTTTTCGGACCTTTGACCCACTGATACCAGTTTTGGGAACATACCCCAAGGAAATAACCCAAAAGGGAAAAAATGTAATTTGTGCAAAGATGTTCATGTGCTGCTATTTATAGGAGTGAAGAATTGGAAATAAGCCAAATGCCAAATAAGGGAATGATTCGGCCGATTATGGTATGGTGACCTGAGGACAGACCAGTGATCTGTTTTAAATGACAGGAATGTAGCCCCTACTGGCTCTGTGGAATGTGTGGATTAACTTATTTTAAGTGGCAAAGCACACTGAACAGAAAGTTTACAGCTATATGAAATTTATGTTGTGCCAAAAAAATTCGGAACTGAGTTTTGAAGAAAGGAAAGTGTAGTTTAGAGTCGAGGTGGACGCCCCTTCTGTAAAAGTGGCTTGTGAGTTACCATATCTATTGCAGTACACTCCAGGTTCTGACCGTTTTGAACCTTAAAGAGCTATTTGAGCATACCAAGTTATGATATAAATCAGCCAGTAGGTTTTGTTTTGCAGCAGAAAGTCTTCCTGGTTCTGTGCCAAGGCCTGAGGAAGTGTGAACTGTAGCATCAGAAGTCTTTGCTGCAGAGTCTAGAGGCACCAAGAAAGGACCGGAGAGCCACAGAAAAGACATGCTGGGTGTTACAGCCTGTTTGGAATCAGGCTACTGCCCCGGGCGGAGCCATCCTCAGACCTTGCCGAGGGCTTACCGATGACCAGCCCAGCTGCAGGGGCCTATTTTGTAAGTGGGCAGAGAGGAGGAAATTAGATTTCAGAGGCCAGAATAGATCTGAGATGCCAAAGAGACATTTACAAAAAAGTAATCACCAGCTCTTCTATTACTATTATAGAGTCAGGCTGTGGGCCTGGCTCATACTTCTTTAAAAAACAAAAACAAAAACAAAGCAAAACAAAACAAAACAAAAACATGAGAGCCCTGGCTGGCGTGACTCTGTTGGTTGGGTGTTGTCCAGCAAACCAAAATGTCGATGGTTCAATTCCCGGTCAGGGCGTGTGTGAGGTGGGGTTGGGGGCGACTGGTCAATGTTTCTCTCCCTCCCTTTCTCCCTCCCTCCTCCTCTCACTAAAATCAATGAGCATGTCCTCTGGTGAGGATAAAAAAAATCAAACTAGAAATGAGAGAGTTCAGAATAGGAGACCAGACAGTCATATTAAGAAACTAAGAGGACATTAGCCACAGCTGGTGCAGCTCAGTGGATTGAGTGGTGGACTGTGAACTGAGGGGTCATCAGTTCGATTCCCCGTCAAGGCACATGCCTGGGTTTCAGGCCAGGTTCTCAGTGGGGGGGGTGCAAGAGGCAACCACACATTGATATTTCTCTCCCTCTCTTTGTCCCTCCCTTCCCCTCTCTCTAAAAATAAATAAATAAAATCTCAAAGAAAAAGAAATTAAGAGGACATTAAATCAAGGAGTTGTAAAAAAAAACAGGAAAAAGATGGATAAATATTTGTGGCGAGTTCAGGGTATATGGAATATTTTAAATATAATATATCTTGGATATGGTTAATGTTCAACAACTAGAAAGCAAGGAAATATTCATTGGAATGAATTACTATTAAAGTTTACACAGCATTTAAAATAAGTTTTCTAGTGAATTCTTACCACAACATCATCATCAGAAGTCTGTCTGGCATGGGATTGGATTTTTCCTTTCTCAGCCTTCACTTGGGCAGTCAGACACAAGCAAATTAGGCTTTTTCCATCAGGAATAGAAATTAAAACAGGAGTTTGTACCAGCAGAGTTGGACACTGAGTTTTGTAATAACGAGACATCAAGGAAATGCCTCATCTCTTCTGTCTTCTCCAAAGAAGTTCAAAGTCAGTGGAATTCAGCACTGGTGTGATGCTGTGTGTCTCGACTACGTTCCTTGTTTGCAATTCTTGTTTGTCTAAGGGCATGTTTGGTTTTACTCATCCTTCTCCCTGGGGACTGAGTAGCAATGTTAAGTACATCCAGAGCCTCCAGAGCCTTTGGAGGGCAGGGGGCAGGGGAGGGCAGCTTGTCGGGCAAATTTTTAGAATTGGAAGAGACCTGCTCCTTAACCCTCAATCCTTTACACTTTTTAAAAAAGATTTTATTTATTCTTAGGGAGAGAGGAAGGGAGGGAGAAAGAGAGGGAGAGAAACATCAGTGTGTGGTGGCCTCTCCAGTGCCCCCCACTAGAGACCTGGCCCACAACCCAGACATGTGCCCTGACTGGGAATCAAACCAGCGACCCTCTGGTTCGCAGACTGGCACTCAGTCCACTGAGCCATACCAGCCAGGGCAATCCTTTATACATTTTATCCTGTATTTAATGAGATCTACATCTGTGGATACCTAGTAACACCTTCAGCTTCAGAATCTCTACTAAAGGCCTAGAGAGGCAAGAGTGATTTTCCTCATATGACCCAGAGGCAAAGGACTTCGGTTACTTTAACAAGTTGATCTCCTTGGAGGGAGGGATTTTAGCACATAGAGTGATAATTCTCCGACTTCAGATGGAACTGGAAGAGGGGCCGCCTGGCACATCAGAACGACCCGTTTGCACAGTGGTGCTCTGGTGCTGAGTTGACAGACATTCACTGGAGGAAAATTCTTCCAGGTAAATTGTGAGGCTTCTCCTCTTCGGATTGTGACAGGGTTTCTCAATCCTGGCACTATTAACATTTCGTCCAGGATAATTCTATGTTGTGGGGGTGCTGTGCACGAGAGGATGATTAGCAGCCTGCGTGGCTGCTACATCCCAGATACACAACACCTTCTCCGGCATTGCCAGGTGTCACTGGAGAGGCAAAATTGCCTTCCGTTGAGAACCATTGTTTTATCAGATATTTTATGTGGGAATGATAGTATTTTGGCAATAGCGTAAGATTCTCCCCTATCTATGAAGAGAATGGAGCATTCCAACTTCACCTTCTCTGTCCTGGGCTTCCCAGCAGGCTCAGCAAAAAATTAAACTTGAGGAAAAGCCTGTTTCCGTTCCCAACTCTCCCCCTCACCAAGGTCTTTTCCAACACTTTCTTGTTCTTTCTCAAATTCACTTCCCTCAGCTAATCTCCCTCCAGGATTGAGTATTGTAGGTATGCCCAGAGAAAACCAGTAAGTATTGGAAATCCTGAACTCTTTCAGGTGGAGGAGCCCGAAGTGGGCAGAACCCTCCCCTGGTCTTTCATTTTTCTTAAAGTGCATTGAGCTCAGCTACCCCCTCCACTTGGGGGATTGACTCACCAGTCATTATGTTTGGGGTCATTGGACCTTTGGAAGGTCTTAGAAGCATGTTGTGCAGCTGTGCAGGACACTGTAGACAGAAAATGAGCAGGGACAGAGGTCTGGAGAGAGCTGTTTGGCAGCCAATGTCACCCTGGAAACTGCTGACAAAGCTTGGAGAGCCAGATCAAAGACTGGGCCTGCTGAGCCAGCATTTCCTGAATCCACCGGGTACCTGTCAGGATCCAGGGCCTCGCCTAAGGCTTCTGAAGCTAGAAACACCTTGGAGACTTTGATGCAGGGTGAAGTGGTGGTTTCACCACGGTCTGTAGGGAAAGACCACGCCATTGCCGTTCCATTGCAGTCATTATGGGGGGAGATGGGCCAGCTAGGGGGGTGCCGGCAGCCTAGAGGCATGGCCAAAGTAGAGAAATTGATTTATGCCACTTGGGTTATCAAATCAATTCAGCCAAATGAGATCTCTATGAGGGCAGATCAAGTAGAGATCAGTGGCGTGTGGCCAATGGGCCGGTGTTGAAGCAGGAGATTCAAGTGGAAGTCAGGGATGGAGAGATCAAATCATGATGGCGGGCCTCAGCCAAGGAGGCTCAGATCGCTCACCTGGAGGGGAAGGGAATTCGATTTTTGATCTCTTTGCTTCTGGGCAGAAAGTAACACAGCTGTTAAAGGACCGGATCCCCAGACCCATGACAGGGCAGAATGAGAAGCGTCCTACTAGCCTTTACACGTTGGAGTTGCGTTGAGCTGATCTGAAGGCAATGACTTTGGAACACGGAGAACAAAAGTAGAAAGAGGGGATGGCATAAAGGAAAGCATTGAACATTTCCTGGCTGCAAAACTACCCTCGTGCTAAAAACCAACAAACCAACAAACCCGAAAGAACACCATGTTGTTTCTTGTCGTAGCTACATTTCTGGCCTGGAAAGACTTATGAAAGCAAAGGGAGAGAGGAGCACATGACGTAATTAGGGACAGGCCAACTTGAATGGCCGTTATTCTAGCTGTGGCTTTAGTTTGGTTAACAAACCCTGGCTCGGGTTCAAATAAGCGGGTTCACTGTTTACTCACATCTTCACTTCTGTCAACAGCTCCATGTCCACGTAGCAGCCCAGGCAGATGCAGGAGACAGGCAGAGGGGAGACTGCCCTCTGCTAAGAATATGAGACCTGGGAATGGGTTAGTCACGTAACTTAGAGGAGCTAATTGATCTCTCTAGGCCTTAACTTCTGAATCTGTGAAGTGAAAAAAAATTTTGAATAGCATTAATGGTGAGGAACTTTAAAAAGACATAAGGGCCAATGCAGAAAAAATAAAAATATTTATAGGCTTTTTTCTTTTTATTAAGAAGTAACAACCCAGCAGCAGCTTTTTAATATTTCACTCTGAAATTAGATTTGGGGCTTTGGGTTGCCCGTTACTGGACTAGACAATTTCTAGTTTCTGTTTCAAAGTCATTAGGTTTTTTTTCTCTAACGAAGTAGTTTTTGCTGACTGCTTCTCTATACTATTTCTAGTTGATTCTTTCCTTAACGACATTGTCCGGATTCTATCTGGCCAGAGTGTTTTCCATTCTCCAGGGGCTCTTGAAAAACTCTTGGATACAAATGATATTGCCCTATTTTATTTGCACACCCAGGCCTTAAAGGTAGCTATCCTAGTTCAGCAGTTACAAAATCAATAAATGTTAATAATTCAATAGCTAAAGTCATGGTTTTCAAGGAAGCAAGTCAGCACATTTTGACAGGTTATAAACAACTAGTCAATTGATAAGGGCTGGAACTTCAAATATCCAGATGTGCCTTCAAACAAAATGCTCTTGGAACGCACACTGGACCGATGTGGCCGCTGCCCGCAAAAGTAGGAGGAGCCCACTGACATCTCGTTAAAATCTGATTGCCTGATCAATCACCTTGCTTTAAAACTCTTTCAAGGTAAAGAATCAGACAAAGTTATAATATAGGGTATGATCCTCGGATATCAAAAGACATGGCAAAACCAGAAACCCTGTAAAACTTCCTTGTTAAGCCTTAGGAAAAGCAGCCTGGCAGTTCCTGAAAAGGTCACAGAGTTACCGGATGGCCTAGCAGACCCACTTCTAGGTGTGTATACACAAGAAGAAGGAAGTCAGGGTCCCACACAAACTGGCACACACACGTCCACAGCAACACCATTCATCATGACCAAAAAGGGGAGACAACCCAAATGTCCATCAACTAATGGCAGATGGACAAAATTTTGTGCAGCCATAGAGTGAGATATTGTTTGGGCGTAAAAAGAAATGAAGTACTAATACATGTTACAACACGGATGGTCCTTGAAAACATCATGCTAAGCAAAAGAAGCCAATCACAGAGGGCCACGTAGTGCACGATTCCATTCGTACGAAATGTCTAGAATAGGCAAATCTACGAGACAGGAAGTTGACTGGTGGTTGCCGAGGGCGGGGTGGGTTGGGGTGAAGTGGAGGTGACTTCTAATGGGTATGGGGTTTCTTTATGGAGTGACAAAAAAGGTTCTAAAATTGATTTGTGGTGGTTGTACCATTTGCTAAACACTGTTGAGTTGTATGCTTTAAATGAATAAATTGTATGGTATGTAAATTATATCTCAAAAAAGTTGTTACAGCCCTGACCGGTGTGGCTCAGTTAGTTGGACTAATGGTCACCAGTTCGATTCCAGGTCAGGGCACATGCCTGGTTGTGGATTTGGTCCCCGATCCAGCACGTACGAGAGTCAGCCCACTGATATTTCCCTCTCACATCGATGTTTCTCTCCCTCTCTTCCTCCCTCCCTTCCCCTCTCTCTAAAAATAAATGAATAAAATCTTTTTCAAAAGCTGTTACACATTTTTAAAAAGCTATATAAATTTTGTTAAAGCACACAAGCAAAAACAAAAAGCCTTTGGTGCAGCAGCCTTAGCCCCGAGGGCGGAAGTTGCCCTTTCTGAGTGGGTCTGTCTCCCTAGGGCAGTAATACACCTGTAGTGTGTGTGTATCATCTCCTGCCTACCTCCCTAAAACTGCCAGACTGCCAGAACAATCTATCAAGTTATGTTATAACGTGCCATGAACCTTGGTTTAAAACTGTCATCCATCACTTAAACTTATTTCCAACGCCGAGGATTCACCAGTCATTCAAAAGCAAACTTATCTCTATAACTTGGGGACAGATCAGTGATCCAAAGTGCTCACACAATAGCTGTATTATAAGTTGATTGCGGGCTGATGCTCTACCTGGGCTTTACCTGTCCCAAGTCCTAAACTGTTAGGGCCGTCCCTTTCTACACTGTGCCCATCCGGTAAAAGGCCGCAATGCCGTGTTTGTGGAGTCTCTGATGCAGACCATTTCTCACGGTGTCTCCTTATTTTCTACCCTGGTGTGTGAGCTTATACCAAAAGTTCTGTATGGTGGTTCTATCTTCCTGCTCTAACTCGATTGTGGAAATAGTACGTTACCATGCTGTCGGAGCTGGACAGTCTGCGCATGACTGTAATCTCTTTCTTGAAAGAACACAAAGAGCTAGAGTTGTTTTTGACCCTGCTGTTAAACTTACATGGTTAGGCCTGTTCTAATAGTTATTTTATGAAATACCTTTGAAATATGATATCTTCACACTTAGAAACAAATACTAGCTCCCTGGGAGGATTATTCTACGTTTTATAATGTCCCTTGCCCACGAGAAATCACGTTTTCCATGGCTTGAGTTAAGAATCATATTTGGTATCTGAAGGATGGTTTGATACAGCCGCCAGTCCTGCTGGCATCATGGGGTATAGGGGTGAGGCAGGAGGAGGGTGAAGCATGGGCCCTGGGATCAGACTGCTTGGTTCTTGAACTGGCTCCACCACTCTGGGCAAGATGCTTAGCCCCTGTGTGTCTACTCATGTGCAACGTGAGGGTGAATTGTAGCACCTACCTCACAGAGATGTCGGGAGAATTGAGTTAACTGTGTAAACAGATAAAATGCATGGACAGGAGTCTGACATATAGGAAGCACTCAATAAATTTTATCTGTTGTTACGAGTCTTTATCAACCTTACCAATTGCTGGGGGCAGGGGCACTGCTTACTTTCTGCCAGAGCCCCATCGCGAGGAAGCTGGACTTGGTCCCTGAGAACAAGTGAATCATCAAGATGGGACCCCTGCCTAAGCAGTGAGGTTCAGTTCAGACAGAACAAGACCATTTCCCTTTTCCCTTGGTGAAACCATCAGAGTCTCTTAGGGGCCAGGTTCCCCCTGAAGAAACCAGATCCAGTAGGGGGACTCAGCTTTCCCTAAAGAAATACATTCCAAAGGTCTCACCTTGGTGGACCCAGGGTTAGGCTGTTGAGTCAAGGCCTTTGGATCCCGCATGAAATCAATAGGAAAACTTGCAATAGCTCCCTTGAGTACTCCTCGGTTCTGTGACTTTTCCTGTTCAGACTTTAACTATAACCCCAAACCTTGCTGACATAGGGTTATGGATTCCAGAGTCTGCCTAGTCTTGTTCTGCTGCTACAACTTACATTCCCTGACTGCTAGGTTTGGTAATGACCCTGCCTGTCTGCCCTCAAGTTGTGGTTTGATCCTACAGAGCAACTCATGCTGACCTTCGGTCTGGTAACGCATGTTCAGTCTCGGCCAACGATCCTGCGCTTATGTTGATGTGCTCACCTCCACCTGTGCCTCACGGACACTTCACAAGTCTCCCCAACTCTACTGGGACTCCTGGCCGACCCAAGATAAAGCACCTCTTTTTCTCCAAAGGGAAAACATAGGTACACAGAAACTAAATTATTTGTTTAGGGACATAGAGAAATAGCTAGAAATTTAGCTGAGCCAGAATTAGAACCTTCGGATCCCATTGCAACCTAAAATATAGTAATCAACAAGACTTCATTCTTAAATAAAATGTTTTAATAAAATACTGCACATATATATTTTTCTTTTCAAAGATGTTATGGCCAGGACGCTTGGTGCGAATGATAATATATAGTGAACTACATAATTAGTAGCAAAAACAAGGACTCTCAGATAAATAGGCTTCAGCATTTTTTTTAGGACATATTCTGCAAATCAGCTGAGACTGGAGAACAGGCAAGGAGGCTTTCCCCTCCAAGAACGAGCTCTTGGTTCGCTTAGGATAGAGGAGGGAGTCACAGTTACCCTCCAGGAATCAAATGTAACACTGGAGTGACCTTCTGGTGAGGGAAATCCTGGCTTCTCCTTGCCTTTTGGCCCAAGATTTTAGAGCTTAACTGAAAGATCACAAAAGCACCACCAGAGTCACCTTTAGGCATCTGAGTTTCCAGCGGGGCAGGTGGAGGGGCCAGTGGGAGATTCTGGGGAAAGCAGAGCTGGGCTAATAAGGAGGAAGATCCAGCGCGATGGAGGAAAAGCTGACTATGCCTGCACGTTCTGACGTAGTGCGCACCTAGGCCACTGCAGCCGTTCAGAAAGTCTAGTGAGTACAACGACCACGGATATATAAGGAAAAACACGAGACGCAGAACTATCCCACTAACCGCCTATTAATCACACCTTCAGTCGGACCCCCAGTATTGAGAGTCACTTACC
The DNA here is from genome assembly GCA_007922815.1 of Macrotus californicus. Classification (NCBI taxonomy): domain Eukaryota; kingdom Metazoa; phylum Chordata; class Mammalia; order Chiroptera; family Phyllostomidae; genus Macrotus; species Macrotus californicus. Next base: position 22,164 of record VMDR010000770.1, on the reverse strand, counting down.
TAATGATTTAAGTGTAATCAAAGCCATCTAGGTATTGTTTGCCATAATCTGCATGATATTCAAGACACTAAAAAATCCTCCTTAATCCATTCTTCTTTTCCTATTAAATCCACTTCTCTCCTCTCCTCTCCTTTCCTGGGTAAGAAGGAGCATGGGTAGGGCATTCTCAGCCTGGGATTCCCAGCCTGGGATTACGAACTACCCCACCTGGAAGTCTGACTTCTGTTATGTCTGACGGAAGAACAAGGAAGTCTTCAGGGAAAATCCAGAAGAACTCAGTTTCTCACAGGCAAGGGTACCCTCAAATACCCTTAGTAGCCTTTCAAAAACCACCCCCCAATACAATTAGAAATGCAAAGGAGGAAGTGGGTCACCCAAGCTGACTCGGTCACTTCTGGCCTCAATGTGGGCTGGCAGAAGATGCTGGTTGCCCTCGATCCTTGGCACAGCCGTTGACTTTAAGTACCGAAGGCTCCACAGTCTCTACAAAGACTTCTTGTCCGGCTGGCCCAGGATCCGGGAGAGGCAGTAGGGGATGAGGCTGACAGAGGCCAGGGGCACTGCCGCACTCTTGCAGAAGGATAGGATGTAGAAGATCAGCTCCACTTGGGATGGGGGTTTCAAAGAGTCGAAGAGGTGCAGGAGCACGAGGGAGGCCATGATGCAGCTGAGGCGGAACGGGAACCACTTGCTAAGTTTGCCTTTGCAGCTCTCCCTGTACATGCTGGAGTTGAGAGCCAGCCCCAGGCCAAAGAGGGTCCCCAGGTTCTTCAGGAGGCTGGCAAAGGGGGTGGTGTCAATGTGGACCCACTCTGGCCGCTCACACCATCTCTTGGCTTTCTCTAGAGTCCACAGGAGGTCTACGCCCAGCCCCTTGAGCAGCAGGTAAAATCCAATGGCAAAGCTGAACAGGAAGAAGGTAATGAGAAAGTATTTCTTGAGACCGGCATTGTAGATGCCCTGGATGTGGCGGAAAGTTTCAGCAACAGCAATGCCTGGGCGGAAGAAAGAATGACGGTGAGAAATAGGAAAGACTCTGGACCTCCAGCTAGAGGTCGGTTGGGAACCAATGGGTGACATGTCATCTGTCACCCATTAAATCATAAACTAGAGGGTCCCCTGGTTTATTCTCGTATGTGACTCCAACCTTTCCTCAGCCATGGACTCTTTCAGAAGGAAGAGTCATGTCACAGACACCCTCCTACTGCATGTATGTTTCCTGTCAGGGGGTCCTCCTGTCTCTAGTTGAATACCCTCAGGGCTGGAGAGCTCACTCCCACTTGGGCAGTTCATTTCATCTTTGAATGGATTTGATTATTAAAAAGGTCTTTCTTTTGCTGAGCCGAATGAAGTCTGGCCCCCTCTAATGCCATCTGTTGGTCCCAGTTCTTTCTGCAGGAGTTCAGTTGTAACTGCAGAGCCCCTTTAACACATTTGAAGGTAGTTCTTCTCCCCTCTAGCCTTGGGGCTTTCTCGGGACCTGGAGGCTCCTTCACGAACATGGAACCCAGTGCCGAATGCTGTGTTCCTTCTATAGTTGCCATGGAATCATTAGTTTTCTTGTGCTCAGCACTGTTTTCTGCTCTTACAGGTCTCCAGGGGAAAAATTCAGTTTCCCTGAAGTTTTATACTCCCATGCCTCCCACAGAAGTCAAGAAATTTTTTCTGCCCTTAACTCAAATCTTTTCTGCCCCTTAATGACTGACATAAGAAAACACAAATATTCAAAACTCTGAACCTGTTAAAAAGACCCATTGTGGGTATCAGGTTTGCAAATGAATTTATTTAAATAAAGAGCTTTCCTAGGACTCTGTTAATTTGTCGAATTTGGTAGAGCCCCTTAAAATTAAACTAGGGGCCACTCCCGACTGAAAATCAGGAAGAAACAAAGAATGTAAAAATCTTGGAGATTTCAAGCTAACGTAACTGGATAAGTAATTCGGTGTGGTGCGGCTTTTCTGGAACACACCTAATTGTGTGGTTCGGGGCACTCCCACAGAAGTGAATCATTTCAAAAGAGCCACCCTTGACTTCCAACCCACTAAACTGCTAACAGCATTGATAACTATAGAACATAGCTGGGATGCTGGATTTTGTCCTGATCAGGGAGAAGTGGGATAGGCAGGAGAGGGAGGAAGGGAGCCAGAGCAGCTGATACCTGACAAGACTCCAGCAACAACTTGATGGGGAAAGTGAGCAGCAAGGTAGATTCGTGACAGGCAGACGTTCAGCTGCACGACCCAGAATCCCAACCACAAAATGACATTCAAAAACCTGCAAAAGAAGAGGCGGCCATAACAAACCCCAGATACAGACCCTCCAGCAAAGAGAACAGTTTCCGCAGGACTGTTGAAGCCTGGCTGACTTAGATGCTGTCAGTGGAATATTTGTAAATTAATGCCTGTCTTCAGAAGCCCAAAGATGCCTGTGGCACCTGGAGAACCCTTGCATACGAGAAGTTTGTTTGCACAGTGGCTGCATACCCAGAATTCCCTGTAGGAGGAATGTCTTGCATTCTTCTGTTTATTTTAACCCAATGGGAAGACTCTACGGTTCCGTACAGAAATAGGCCTTTATGTAAACCCTACCACTACCTAACTACCTGATCTCAAGAAGCCCCTTGACCACATTAAGGTTTGTTTCCTTATCTGTAAAATTAGGCTGTGCACCTGTGGGTGTCTTCCAGCCCTAACATTCTGTGACTAATCTTCACCCACAGCAGACATGTCACAGCTCTTATCAACACCAGTCCAGAGTGTGGGATGGGCTAGAGGGATGTGAGGAAGAGCCAGTGGTGTGCCAGCTATGGAGAGAGCCCCCTCCTGCTCCCCACCACCCACACCCCAGGGCTGAGTTCTTACCGAAATCTGTAGGTGGGCTTTTTCTTTCCCCGAAAGATAGAGAGGGTGGACGTGACCATCACATAGTATACACCTGCTGTACCCATAGCATGGCCAGAGGGACTCCCTAAAGGGCAGGAAAGAGATGAATGAAGGGATTAAAGGTGAAAGTGTCCATCTGGGAGACGGCTAGGGGGTGTCATCCATCCATCCATCCATCCATCCATCCACCAACCTTGACATCCATTCATTTATCCATTTAGCTGCCTATTTAACAAGTACCTATTCAGCTCCTACTACAAGCCTAGCACTGGACTAGGCTCTGGGAGGGAGTACAGTGGTGAGCAAAACCAGAGAAGGCCCAACTCTTGTACTTATACGCAGTCGACACGAAAAGTCGGAGTGCTGGATGTACCATTACAGACGGTCTGCCCTCCGCTACCTTTCTCCCACTCTCCTTGTGTCCTCTGCCCCGCTCAGGCGGCCTCCTTGCTCTCCTTCGGACACATTCCCACCTCCGGGGCTGGGCACTGTCAGTCTCTCTGGTCAGACGAGTTTTCCTCCAGAAACGTACTGGCTAATTTCCTTGCCTCCTTCAAGTTTTTGTTTAAATCTCACTTTCTCAATGAATCCTACGGCAACCACCCTATTTAATTCTGCAACCAGTTCCCATTCCCGAACCCTGTACCTCGAATCATAAAGGGTCCTGACACAGGCCACCTGCCACCCAGATTCCCTTCTGGACAGAAGGACTTACCTTTTCAGATGTTGAGAGTGTGGCCACAGATGGGCCTTAGCTCTCAGCCTTCTCTGTGGGCATTGCCCTGGGCTGAAGAGAGCCATCTTGATCAGGGTTACCCTTCCCCCAGGGGTGGCCTGTACCCAATCGCTGGTCTATATTGGGAGTGTAAGTGCTTGGTCCTCTTGACCCAATTCAGGCAGCTCAGAAGGGCCATCCCCAGTTCCAGAGCTCCCTGTGGAGCTGGCTGAGGCAGCATTGCAACTGGACTTCTCCTTCTGCCCGGTTGGCTTCTGTATTCCTTCCTGTACGTGTTACTCCTGAGAGTAGCTAGACCCCTGCATTGTGATCTCCACCTGAGTCTGCTTTTCAAGGAGCCCCACAGGCAACACCTGTCCCTTTCCTTCCTCCTCCACCTCCTCCTTTCTCTTCTAAATGACCATCTCCTAATATTCTGCATATTTTACTTGTGTGTTATGACTTTGTATATTGTGTGTACATGCACACACACACACCATTTAAATATCAGTTCTTCAAGGGCAGAGATTTTTGTTTTATTCACTGAGGTGTCCCAAGTCCCTAGAACAGTGCCTGGCACAGAGTGGGTGCTCAACAAATAACACCTGAATGATGAACGTGGTCTGAAGTGAACAAAAGGTTTGTGAGAACAACTAACTTCGGGCCGTACCCTAGTTTGGGGGTCAGGGATAGGCTCCCCGAGGAAGGGATGCCAGCACCCCTCCTAAGGGTGGGTGACACCTAATGTGAGCAAAGGGGATGGATGTTCTGATGACTTACTGAAAAATAACATCTGTCATTTGACTGAACAATATCAGTATGGCTGTAACTAGCAAAATACAGGCAGTGTGTGGGTTTGGACAGTCAGCTCAGGAGGACACCGCTGCCAGGTCAGGTCAGGCCTCTGGGAAGGACAGCCAGGGCCTCAGGCCTCTAGGGCTTAACCTTTCTCGGGCAAAAAGCCACAGCACACTTCCTCTCCTGAGCCCTTTGTCCGTGAGGGTGCTTGCCTCTCTGGATTAGCAATTAAAGTTCTGGAAACATGAGGCAGATTTCCAAAGTAGCAGAAAAATGCTACGCAGGAAGGCCTTCTGGAAGTGAATTGAAATATGGAATCATACCACCTTGAAGACATGAGAAAAATCTCAAAGGAACGGCTCTCCTCACGTTCCCCTCAAAGACAGCTTCACCCACCACAAGTGTTAACAGGTATCCACAGTGAGCAAGGGCCACCCAGCGTCTGTCTCTAGAGAGGGTGGGACTCTTACCGGGCCCAGTCTCACAGGTGACGGGGAACTGCTTTATCCGTGGCACGGAGGCGTTGCTGTAGTAGTCCGTCTCCAGGACCCACCAGTACGGGCGCTGCCCGAAGAGAATCCTGGAGAAAAGCAGAACCGGTGTGTGGGGTTACTGAAGGAACGCTTTTGTCAGATGCCCATACCTTCGAGAAGAGGGAGGAGCTTGAGCAGAAAATCCATGGGAGACCAAACAGAAGACTGGTAGCTTGGCACCCGCAAGAAGAGGGACTGGGTGACGAGGTAGATGGGGGAGGGAGATTTATTATGGTACATTCTTTATATAACTTACGAATTTTGAACTATTAGAATGTATTATTTATTTAAACCAAAAATAAATGAACCTGAGATCCAAAAATCCACATTCATGGCCAGCTATGTGACTTATTTTTTTAGAGTCCAAGGAAAGTTTGTCCTGGAAGGATGCATATGGAACTATAGTTTGCAACTTGAACTTGCATATCCTGCCAGGTCCCTCTTCTCTTTCTTCAGGCCTCCGGGGTCGGAGACTGAGCCCCAGCCCCAAGGACAAGCCCCCCACTTCCCAGAGATGTGGCCTTCTTCGCCATCAGAATAACTCTCTGTAAGGACATAATAGCTTCAGGTGCTTGCTTTGTATCCTCTTTGCTTTGAAACAGAGTATCTCAGACAAGCCACTTCCTTTTTAAAAGGACTAGATATGTTTTTCTTTAAAAAATAAAAAAACTTCATCCAAAGATATGCTTATTGATTTTAGAGAGGTAGGGAAGGAGAGAGAGAGAGAGACAGACAGTCAGAGAGACATCCATTAATTGCCTCCCATATGCACTGGGACTGGGAATCGAACCTGTAACCTTTTGGTGTACGGGACAATGTTCCAACCAACTGAGCCCCTCGGCCAGGGCTGACTAGATATGTTTTTCATTGTGGAGAGCGGTGCCAGAAGTCAGTCTGGATGCCTTTTTTTTCCTCCTTGTAGCGGTGGAATAGTGATTGCTTATCAAAAACAGGGGTAGCCACTAACGCACTTCCACCAGTTCAGAGAAAATCTACCGTCCTTTGATTGAGATCAGGTGTTTGGAATATCCATTTATCTTTTTTATTTTTTAGCGTCATGCTATTGCATAGGGGATGTTATAGACAAAACCTAGCAGATTCTCAACAGAAATTTCAGAATCCCATCAGTATGACTTGGGCTTCTGAGCCTAATATTTTTTTTCTATTCTAAAGGACTTTTATTGTTTATGGCCAAAGACTATCAGAGCTGGAAGGGACTTAAGAATCATCCGACAATAGTAGATGGCTTTAGGGATGCTAACGGTCTTAGAGGGTCTCATCTCTAGGTGAGGAGAGAGAGGCCAAGCCAGCAATGTGCTGAAGTCAGCTGGTACTGGCTAATAATCATAAAACATCCAGGATTTTTGCAAGACGAATCCATCAGTAGCTTGTAAGTGGCTATCATGGGAATACAGAAACAGTAGAAATTGGCCAGTGCTAAAAGCGGGGTTCTTCCCCACCCCCTCCAAGAGTCAGTTTATCAGTGCTGCATACAACATGGGTCTTAAGCTCCTTGCTCTTGGAGCCCACCTGCCCGAGCTTAAATCCTGCCTCTGGCATTTTGCTCCCCATGCTGGCAGAGGTGCAGTCCCTTTGTTGGTAACACAGTAACTGCCTCCAGAAAAACACTTCGCATGTGACCTGGCACATACTAAATGCTTACTAAATGTCCACTATAATTCTTATGAAGGTCCCAGCGATCACCTGAGTTTACAGATTATCAAAGAGAGGTGCAGAGAGAGTTCCTCTGACTTGCTGGGGACATGCAGCTGAGGGGGCTGAAGCAAGCCTGGGTGTGGCCCCAGTGCTCGGGATCCCTTCTCCTTATCCACACAACAGGTTTTAAAATTGCCTATGAGTTTCCTTTTCTCAGACACCATTTCTTTTTCTTTCATACAGCTACCTTGGTGTCGCCTACTCTGCTTCGAAGCGGTGGCACTGTGTTTCTTTGCTCATAGCCTACCATTCAGGCTTTTGACTAAGTCCAGCTGGCCTTCCATCCACATGAAATAGCCTTTCCTGTATCTTCAGCTCACTGACAGGGTTTTCTCTGTCTTCTCTCTTTATGTAGCTGATCGAAAGTCAGGAGGGGAATAACCTGTGGCTTTCTGATTAGCGTGGAGAAGGCAACTTCCGATGGACAGACATTTCCAGAAAGCATGCCGGCCTCTTTCCTTGCCGAGCTCCTCTCTGTCGGCTCCTACTCACCACTTGAAGACGAGGTTGAGCCAGTCGCCAATCACGGCTACCCAGAGGAGCTTGATGCCCACCGCTTCTCGAAGGTGGAACCAGATGGGGAAGAGGACATAGAAGGCATTCCTGAGGTCTGCGATCACCGACACCAGGATGAACCAGTCCTGGGAGCCCTGGTAATTCACCTGGAGGTAGTGTGTTGACTGGATGCCAAAGTCGTGGAGGACGTTCATGCTCTCCTCCATCCTTCCTCCCTGGCCGCTCAGGAGGCCGCCAGCTGAGCTCTTGCAGACTTGGAGATAGCTCTGCTATCAGCCTGGGTCTTGCCGGTTTTATACACCCTATAACCAGTCTGCAGGTCAACCCAGCCCTGATCTTTGGACTCAAAAACCACTTTTGTCTAAAATCTATTGATCAAAGGTGCATCATCAGTAGGCTGATACAAACATGTTCAGGGTGATTTACGTAAAATAGAAAAACAGGCACACACAAACAGCCTGACCTCCCGTGCTCTGCACGGCCAATGATTAACTTTGGCATGCCGCTTCGCGGTGCTGGGGCTGCTGGCTTGGCTCCGAAACCAGCCAGAGGCACAGGACACAGGCTAAGGCACTGTGGGGCTTGCAAAGATTCTCATTTCCTAAGTCCGCAACTGCACCTGTTTGGGGACAAAGAAAAGTCTAGCGATTCAAGTTTTAAGTTCTTAATTTAGAAGATAGGAAATTCTACTGTACTGAGTACATTCACCTTGCCGGGCCTTTCGTCACTGCATTAGAGTCTAGGAAAACCTCTGCTTCCGGAGCTCAAACTGTCTCCCCATATGATTCCGTAGCTTAGGGATAGAAAATAATGATCTTTAAATGCACTGATTAATTAACTTATTTAATGTTCTTAAAGTTAGGACCTTTGGGGTTTTAACACATTAGTTTATGCAATAAAATGAATGTATGTCCATGCAAAAACAGCATGATGAATATGTAGTTCCAAATAAAAACACCAGCACATTAGTGACAAAGGACTCTGGAAAGGGCTTCTGCAATCTGACCTTTCATTTGTACTTGGAGATAGGTATATTCACCAGGAAGTCAGTACAAGTTTATCATAGCCATGGGCAGAGGCAAGGAATAAACGGGAGGAACAAACGCCCAGTCGTGAGAAGCAATGCCGCCTTCTCACCCACACAGGTGAGATCGTCCGTGCCGGTGCCGAAACCTCACACCTGGGTCTGCTGGGCCTCTGAAGGAAGCAGGGGCTGAGGCCGGCAATGAACTGAGGCCTGTTCTCAAGGATAAGAGCTAGTGAGAATAAAACTTTAAAAAGCCCACTTGAATCTCCCACTAGAAAGTCCATATTGCCTTGTAAGGGGTAAGTTGGGGACAGGGAAAGGGAACCTAGAGCTAATGAGTCTGGAGCAGAGGTAGACCACATTCCATGCTGGAAATGATTAAAACATCATCCAGGAGGTATGGCCTGGCATCCTATCCCCAGTCCCGCGGGCTCCCACCCACCTTGAGCAGACTCCGGCTGCCCTTGACCATACTGTGCCTGCTGGTCCAAGTGACCCTATCTAACCATGCCCAGCCTAGAGAGCAGGTAATGGTGGTGGTGGCTGTGGGGGGGCTGCAAATAAAACGTGAACTTGGCAGTGTTGTGGGGAAAGGTGCTCTGTGTTATCAGGACTGCCAGGCCACAGGTAGTGGGCCCCACTGGAAGAGATGGTCTCTTCCCTCCATCCTGATAAGCCTTCCTCGAAAGTATTGAGTAACTGCTGTTGTGACCCCGTGCACTGGAGTTTCTATGGTGCGAGGTGAGTTGAGGGCAAATGGGGCAGATCCTCTGATAAAAGACTCAAAGGCCACTATCTGGTTCTCCACAGGGCTGCTAGGAGCTGTGTGCTCAGCATGTGGGGGTGGGGCAGTGGAGAGCCCTGTCTTTTGGAGGAACCTGGGGAGAATGCTTGTGTTGATAAGGAGTCCTGATGGAGCCGATTTCTGCACACAGGGCAGAGGAGGGGCCCCTCTGTCAGGCAGCCTACCCAGCAGGGGGACCCTCTTGGTCCAAGCAATTGTGTGTCGCTGTGAGGTGATCTGCTAGTTTCCACCTTTTTACCTTCCAGCTCCTTCTTGCTGTCTCCAGAATATTTTTATCAAGTACAGAAAGAGGTGAGACCCGAAGACCTGAACCTGCTAGAAAGCTGACTGAAAAGAGAAACTGTGGAGCCTTCAAACGCTCAAAGGACTCGCGGATATTTGAGGTGATACGTGTGGATGAGGTATTTGAGTTGCTGAAGGTTTCGATGAGAATTCACCCATTTCAAGAACTTTCTCCAGAGAGGGGACTCCTCATCTTCCCTTTCAAGAAGTTCTCTGGTTTCATTCAACAAACGGTCCCTGAGTGAAGCCCCCACCTGGCCCTCTGAGGAATTCCAAGTTAAATCTTTACTGTCCTCTGGGACCTTCACACTCTATCGGGGCAGGGAAGTTAGACATTTACACAACTAACTGTGTCTATTGGGGGATCTTTAGATCGAAACTGAATCCATATTACAAATATCAGTGAGCTCCCTATCATTTTGTCCCCAGTGGAGATGACTCTAGACTTAGGGATGGCCTCCGGGAAAATGACCAGCCGAGTCAAGATGGAAAGTTCCGTGGCTCCTCAGCAGGAACGCTGGCTGGGCACTCGCCAGGCATTTTCTCCACAAACAGAAATCCAGAGTCTGGGGCATCTTGGTTTGGGAAGAACATGAAGGGAAGGTGCCAGGCAGTGTCGTCTGGTCTGCTGTTAAGTAAGGGCAGCGGCTTCCAGCATCCTGGCACCTTCTCCCCCCAGACTAAGGCTGACTCATTCACTCAGACAAGTTTATTTGCTGACAGGGAAGCAAAGGGGGGAAGGAGTCATAACTTACCAAACATCTCATCCAAAAATTGCTTTTATGACCAAAAATAAATTCTGACATTACCTACAGCCAAATCCTCTATCCTGGCTGGGAAGCTGGGTTCTATGAATGGCGCTGCCTTTTTGCTAGGCTATGATCTCTAGCATGGGTCTTGTCTGGACGTTGATTCGGGGGCGCAGAGCCCAGCCTGAAGCCAAGGCTTGGTCTGAGCGGTGGGGGATACTTCTCCGAAGGGTTGCAATGCAGACTGCGAGATGTACAGCTTTTTGTTATTTCTTTTTAAGTGCTTTTTCTTTCCCTACCAGCTGATCAATGGGGCAGGTGTGTAGGGTTACAGTAGAAACTGGTTAGGTCAACTGCTGTCACCTTCTCAGTGAGTGACCCTGTTCATGTTTTACAAAATATATGTTGGGGAAAGCAGGTGAAGGGAAAGGCGAGTTAATCATTGCTAGCCGGTGAATGTGGCTGACTTATCTCCGGTCTGCTGAGAAAAGTTCAGCTCCGGGACCTTGAACTGTGCCCTCACTGACTAGGCGCGGGGAGCATGCTCTCTGTCTCAGGATGGGCTGGACATTCTGTCCACAGAAAAATACCAGAAGACATTTGCTTCAGGGTAAACAGTTAAGAACTCCCTACTGACTACCTTCCTCCTGCCACCGCAGGTTTGCTCTCTTCCAAAATTGAGTGAATCATTGGAATCTTCGTGGGAAGCACAGGCTGACTTTCCTCTCCTTCTCCACCTCCTCGAACGCCGCTCCCCAAAGACGCTGTTGTTCCCCCCGGAGAATATCCTGTTCTCACAAATGGCGAACCAGTTCCCTCGTGACCAAATGGTGACACCTCTCCAACTCACAGTCAGCCCTTTGGTGGTGCCAACCCACCCTAGTAACCAGGACACATCCTTGTGGTCGAGTTTGATCCTTTCTGCCAGGACTTTAACCTTGCTGATGGCGCACAGCAAGCCTCTAAAATAACGGTTGGGACTATTTGGAAAAAGCACTTCCCGGTCTGTATCCCAGAGGCCAAGAGGGACGGTCCGAGGAGAGATGGGAAGTGCAAGCTGAAGACCTAGCCCGAGCTCACTGTCCCTCCTTGCTCCATCTCATGGATTATTTGATAAAATTGGGCCCAACTGCAGAAAGAAGGGACAGAATATGTCACTAATCCCTCAGTCATAGCTCTGCCTGGTTGGGTGTGAAACAAGGTAGGGACTGGGGACAGGTGGGGCATAAAAGCTGGGTGTGTTTTTCCTTAGAAGACCCTCAGAAAACATTCTCAAGCTTCTGGCAGGCAGCCCACGAGACTTGTCCCGCACTGCGTCACTAGGATTTATTTATTTATTTATGTTGAGAGAGTAGAAGGGAGGGAGAAAGAGAGGGAGAGAAACATCACTGTGTGGCTGCCTCTTGGGCACCCTGCATGGGGGAACTTGGCCCACAACCCAGGCATGTGCCCCGACTGGGAACCGAACCGGTGACCCTTTGGTTCGCAGGCTGGAGCTCAATCCACTGAACCACACTGGCCAGGGTGCCACGAGGCTTCGTGAGGTAAAAAGGGCTGTGTGGTCTCGGTCAAGTCACTGGAGATCTCTGGCTTTTACTTCTGTCAGCTGTCCAACGGGACTTGGTGACTGTCACCGTTCTTTCGGTTCTAACATTTCCTGACTTGGGCTGCCCCTTTGAATGGAGCTCCAGGGAGGTGGTGCCTGACTTTTAGAGACCTAACAGAAGTCAAGGATTCATTATTGCCAGAAGAAAAAGGTGTGCTCACATTTTTTAACTGAAATATGTTCAAAAGGAATATATTCACATGGTTTTAAAAAATTCAAAGAGTTCGAAAGAGTGTTCAGTGAAGTCAGTTCTTCCTCCCACCTCTGGGCACCTTCCAAACGCTGGTCCTGCCAGAACCCAGCTGGGACCTGCAATGCACCCAGAGTCACAGAGGCCCTCCCCAGTTCTCAGTCAGAAGTCGGCTCCCTGGGCAGAACCTGTCTCCAGCCAACATCCAGGTCGGGGAGGGGGTCGTCCCTTCCACCCTCTCTTCCCCTCTCTGTTTCTCCTCCAGCTCTGCCCTGTAGTCCTTTAATCAACTCTTTCTTTAAGAGCTGTGGAATTTTTATCCCAACCAAAATGCCCATGTTGTACAGTCAGTGATTGGCCTTTTGTCTTCTGGAACCCAGTTGGGGCGCATAATTAGGAAATTAGTAGTCTTGGACCCTCTTAACCCACAACTTACCCCTTCTGAGAGTTCCCAAATGAGGACCATGATGCAGAGAAAGAGGAAGAGGTGAGGTCTGGAATTGTCATGAAAACAGTGAGGCCCCCCACCACCCCCACCCCGCACCCCCTCCCAGGCCTGGAGAGGTCCAAGGAGCTATTCTGAGCTGTGAAAACACAGCAGGGCTATGGTAAATAGCAGTCTGTCCGCCGACGCTTGTCTCCCTTGGATGCGAGTCCTGACAGTGCCTGACCGCCCGCCCGCCAGAGGAGAGAGAGCGAGAAGGGTAAGGAGAGTCTAGTGTGCCTCTCTCCTTCAGGGTAGAATGGAAAGTCAGTGTTTATTTATTTTTAAGACAAAAGATTTCCTTCACTTTAATAGGTTTGAAGTGGAACGAGGGCAGCCTCAGGATCCTGTAAGTCCCGGAGAGCTCTCCAACCTTGAATTTCAGAGAGCAGGATGCTTGTAGCTCTCCTCGACCCCGTGCAAGTGCAGCCTCCTCTGCTCTACTGGGAAGTCACTGTGAGCTTCTCACTGTCAAATCTGCTCCTTGACCTTTTCTTTTCTTTTTAAAAAATATTTTATTTATTTATTTTTAGAGAAGGGAAGGGAGGGAAACATCAATGTGTGATTGCCTCTCACACGCCCCGCCACCGGGGAGCCAGCCCAGCAACCCAGGCATGTGCCCTGACTGGGAATTGAACCGGCGACCCTTTGGTTCACAGGCCAGCACTCAATCCACTGAGCTACACCAGCCAGGGCTGCTCCTTGGCCTTTTCTAATCCTTCATTTTCCCTTCATCTTTTGTCCACATCTGCAACTTTTGCCAGCCCCAGCTGCCAGATGCGAGTGAGGCCATCTTAGACCATCAGGCCCTAGTCTCTCTACCAGATGTTTGCAGCCACGAGAGCGATTCCAGGCGACTCCAGCAGAAGAACGGCCCGGCTGAGCCCAGCTCAGAAGGCCAACCTACGAATAACGACCAAATAAAATGGTCGGGTGGGTTAAGCCACTATTTTTCAGGGTGATTTGTTGTGCGGTAACTGAAACACCCAGTAGATGCTGGTTAATAAAATATTCAATCACTTACTATACTCCAGTAACTAGTCTTGAAAACATATACTGACTCACTCATTTAATCCGCATAAAAATTGTGTCCCCATTTTATAGGAGATGAAGATGAGGCCCAGAGAAGTTAAGTAAGTTGCCCAAGGTCACACTTGCCAGGTCTCAACCCCAGAATCTGGTTCTAGAAGCCACACTATAAACCTCTATACCATGTTGCACAATGAGGAAAACATTAACTCGTTGATTTGCTGCCTCAGAAACACCCTTCCCCATGTGCATGCCAAATTTTATAGCATTTTGGGGTCCAATGCCCCGCCTGTGCTTCTAACTCACCCAGCCACGTCCTCTTAGGTTTGCCCCAAGCTCTGGGCCCCTCCTGCCAGTTTCGGGAAAAGCCAAGCATGGGGAATTGACTTAGACACCTGCCATCTGTCTGTCCTCTCTTCTCCTTCCTACAGCCTTTGCTAGGTCACTGAGTCCAGCGGGGCAGGTTTCACCTGCAGAGGGATTGCTGGGGCTCCTCAGCGTGTCACTGTGGCCCCCTGACCTGCGTCCTGGCTTCACCTGCACAGCCAGGGCGATTTTTCACTCAGGATCCTTGGACTTTCTTCGATCCTCCTTTTTGAGGTAGTCAAAGGAGAGATGATATGAAATGGATTTTTACAAGGCAAAGTCTTACTTGACTCTAACAACTGTCACTGTTTTTTTTCAGATTTCCATAAAGACGTATTTAAGCACCTATAACGGGTGTGACACCATGCTGGGCGCCAGGCTGCCAAGGCCAACAGGACCTGGTGCTTGCCCCAGGGAGCTCAGGTTCTGGGATGGGGAAGGGGGGGAGGGTTAGACAATGAGTTAGAGTTTGATGTGTGAACTTCCATCGTAGAGTTTTGTTTAAAGGACTAAGGGAGTGCTTCCTTCGGCAGCATATACGCTAACGCACTAAGGGAGCAGGGAGAACAAAGCAATGTGATCAAAGACTGTGACACAGTCTTCACGTATCTTATGCTTTCTGGTCAGGCTCCTTTGGACAGTTTGGAACTAAACTGCTGTCGCAGGGTTTTCTCCACCTCGGCTACATGCTAGAGTCACCTGGGGAAAATTTGTACTGCTAATGCCAGAGCCTCACGCCCAGACATTCTGATTTTATTGGTGTGAGATGCCACCTGAGTATGTGGAGTTGTACCTGCTCCCCCGTGATTTCAGGTACAGTCCAGGTTGAAAGCTTTTGCTTTAAGGCAGTTGTGCATATTTTTGCTCTGCTCCATTGAATATTGATTTTGCTCTTAGAGGTTCACTTAGCACGGATCAGGTGCCAGACGCTTCTCAAGCATGACCTTGTTGAATTCTTTAACCAGGCCTGCCGGTCAGTGAAGGAGAGCAGTGGTACTGGGAAGGCAGTCAGGTGTAATTCCACAAAGACCCGGGCTCAATCCCAGCCCCACCACCTACCAGCCAGGTGACTTGGGGCAAGTGACCCAATGCCTGTGAATCTTAGTTTCTTCACCTGTGGAATGGGAATAATAATATCTGCTTCTCAGGATTGTTGTGAGGAATCGATGAAGCAACAGGTGAAAATCAGCTCGCGCAGCCGAGTGTCCACCATACCAGATCCACTTCAATAGAAGTGGGAGAGACTGAGACGTCACGTTCCTTGAGGGTCCTCCAGAAAAGAGGGGCCCCTGTCCTATTTGGGCATAGGGGCGCAGGTCAAGGAGCACGAGAAACATGCAGTGGGACACTGTCGGACACCAAGCTCCACTGTGGACACTGTGGTCTACTTCCCTTCTCAGGGTCCAGAGGTGGTAAGGAGGAACACCACCAAAGATGCAGACCCCCACCTGAGCCCGAGTGGAGCGAACACAGTCAACCATCAACCACAGGCCCAGTGTTGAGGTGGGAACATGAAGCCGGCACCACCAAGAGACCAGTCCAGGGAGTTTGCATACTTAGTATATCCTGATACTATGTGTGTGTTGGTGGAGGCGGGGGTGGAGCAAGGGGGGGCGTCGATTTGAGGCCCCTTCACTGGGATCTGTATGCCCAAGGTCCCCAGATGGCAGATATTCCCAAGGTTCCCTCATACTTGCCAGGTTCCCCCTAAAACTTTGCTATTTTGACCCTTTGGTTTTCTCTGGGTTGCATTCCTCGGGGTCTGGTTGCTTCTCTCTTGTGGCTGGAAAGATGTTCCCAGGAGAGCCCTCCAATGGGTTCTCTGTGCATGTACTCCCTCGGGGAGGCTCAAGCTCTGCCCTCTGACCCCACTGGGGAGCCCCATTGCACACTCATGGGTCAGTAGGTGAGCCAGAGCGGCAGAATCCCCCACACGGCGTAGGGCCACAGGTCCCCTCTCCCCATTCCTGCACCTGGAGAAGCAGAGGTGGGACAGCCAGGAGAGGGATCCTTGACCCCTCCACAGGGTTTGTTTTGGGAGCATTTTCATCCATCATGGTCCAAATTTCTTTAAACAAGAAAAGACAAGAAAGTCAAAACACGATACTTGTTTGTTTTGCAAAAAGGAAAGAAGGACTAGCAACAGCAAACCTGCTCCGCCTTAACCCTTTCCCGTCTGCGCATTTTTCACCACATCCTGCTGTTATTCTTGAATCAAGAACGTGGCTCCCATGCTGTTTAGTCTTTGTCTGAAGATCCCTTTGCTAGAACTTCCTTTCTTTCCAGCTCACCCAGTTGAGCCTACCATCCAGGCAGCTGTTGAGGGACCTGCAGGACTTCCATGGTGTCTGACCTCCCAGTGCACCATTGCCCTCTGGTAACAAGCTGAGTTGGACCCAGATCTCTGTCCCCTGAACTCCCCAGGGTCTGCCCAGTCCTTGCCCTGTCCCACAGTGGGGTCAGTGGCCTAGGTTTCCCACTGGGAAAAGAGACCCCTCTTCCTGACCTCAAGGCCTCCCCTTCTAGAAAAGACACGGAAGGAAGTGGGCACGCTGTGGAAGCGGGGCTGTGGACACTGTGTACTCTGTGAGTTTCTCTGGCCTGGAGGCTGTTGACAAAGCTTGCTCTTTGAGCCCTACCTCTTCCCCACTTACTCCTGCCCGACATTCCTTTCTGGAAAATATCCCAGTTCTTATCCAAAGTCCACACCCCAGGAGAAAGAGCAGCGATGTGAGGTCCTGGAGCCTGTTGCCTGAGCAGGCCAGGCTGTCCCTGGGATGCTCCTGGCTCATATGCTTGCCCACCCCTGGTCAAGCAGCTCCTGGCCTGGCTGGCTGAGTCCCCAAGGCTTTTTGATTTCTACACTCAGTGACATTCTGGTCATCTATCCTGATTGTTGTACAGTAATGGAGGCCACTGTCACCCATGGCCCAGGGAACAAGTGATCCTTAGCATTTCACCCACAAAACTCCCTACATGGCTGCTGTCACTTGACCATCCTACTCATTCTCAAAAGCACACTCCACACAGTCTAGTAAATGGTGGCAACTCGAAAGATTATTTGTCAGTACAGACGGACAACAAGCTGACCGGAGGAGCATCTTTGTTCAGGTAGTGAGAGGCAGAGAGACCGGATGAAGAAAGCTGCCCAGAGACTAATGTCTGCCACAAGGAGACAACCAGGGATTGTATTTCTCTCCCACAAGATAGCCACCTGCATGTCCAAGGCTTCCCCAGCCCGGGCACAGAGGAGGGCACCGGAACTGAGGGATGGGAGAGGATCACAGGACCTGAGGCAGCTGGGGCCTTCCCTTGGGACCTCAGAAGGAAGACCAGGGAGTAGAAGCTGAAGTAGCAAGAGGAAGAGGAGGAAGAAGGAACAGAGAAGGAATGTGGTAGGATGACATGGAATGAAGACAGAGAAGCACCTTCCTAAGAGCTGGGATATAGGCCAGGCCAGGGCCCTACCCTGGGGCTTGAGAAAACAGTTGGTCTCTAGAGGCCTCACCTTCATATCTGAGGCCCAGGACAGAGGAGGAGCTGAACTGGCCCCAGAAATGTTCCAAATGTACCTGATGCCACTGACCTGTGCATTTAAACATGGCCCAATGGTAAATTTTACGTATGTTTTAACCACAATAAAAAATATGGTGCAGTCACTGTGGAACCAACAGTCTGGCAGCCCTGGCTGGTGTGGCTCAGCAGACTGAGTGCCGGCCTGCAAACTGAAAGGTCACTGGTTCAATTCCCAGTCAGGGCACATGCCTGGGCTGCGGGCCAGGCCCCTGGTTGGGGGTGCGTGAGAGGCAACCAATTGACATCTCTCACACTGATGTTTCTCTCCCTGTCTCCTTCCTTTCCCTTCTCCCTAAAAATAAATAAAATCTTAAAAAAAAAAAACCAATCTGGCAGTTCCTTGAAAGGTTAAACATAAAACCTAGAAATTCTACTCCTAGATTTATCCCCAAGAGAATTGAAAACATATGTCCACATGAAAACTTGTACAAGAATGTTCCCAGCAGCATTATCCATAATAAGCAGAAAATGGAGACAGTCTAAATGTCCTTCAATTGATGAATGGATAAGCCAAATGTGGTAACGTTCACACCACAAAATTCTATTCAGCCATCAAGGATTGAAGTACTGTTTCATGCTACATAAAGGAGGCACCTCAAAAACATTATGCTGCAAGAAGCCAATCACAAAAGACCCCATGTTGTGTAGATCCATTTCTATGGAATGTCCAGAACACAGGCAGATCCATGACGGAAAGCGTGCTGGTTGCCTAGAGCCGAGAAGGCGCTGAAGGGAAATAGGAAGTGACTGCTAACAGGCATGGGGTTTCTTGCTGGGGTGATGAAAACGTTCTGGAATTAATGGCCACTCTATTATACACATTAAGGAGGTGAATTTTATGGCAAATGCATGGACATGGCTTGATTCCTGTTTTAAGCCAATTTCATGATCTTAAATGCCTGGATTTTAGGGAATATTCCCTCAGATCTGTGTTCCTCTCTTACTCTGTTTCTTCTTCCAACCCTTATTGTGGACATTTTAAACCTCCAGAAAAGTTGAAAGAAGAGAGTAGTGAACACTCACGCACATACCCACAATGCAGACTCTAGCTTTAACATTTTATTGTATTTGATTCCGCATGAATCTCTCCATTCAACCGTCCAATCAGTAGGCCTCATATCAAATGGTTAAAAGTTGCAGCCACAGGACTATTTGTGTATGTGTGTGTGTGTATGAGCATGCATGTATATCCACAGGAGGTGGGAGAACCTGGGTTCCCAGCAACACGGGGCCCCTCTTACAAGCCATTGCCCACAACCTCTCTGACACCCCTCCATTCACCTCTCCCAGCTGATGGCTCTTTCCATGGAGCTGTTCTGGGGCAGCGGCTCTCCAGCAAAACTGCGGATCTGGATGCGGTAGCTCCGAGGGTGACCCCACTTGTTTTGGTTGCTGGCCAGGTACAGGTATCGAGGGGAGGCACTTCCCAGGGGCAAGGTGGCCTGCTCCTCTGTCTTTAGCAGCTTCTGGGTCACCTGTAGCCTCTGCATCTGGTGCTCAGGGCTCCAGGTTACCACCGTGGGGGACAAAGACCATGTCCTCAGCCCAGACTCAGTTCTCCAGTCCTGCCAGGGAGGGGGGAAGGAGAGAGAAAGGTTGGGAGGACAGGATGATCACCTACCTTGCTTCAGATGGGAGCCCCAAAGAGAAGCCCAGAACTGAGTATGTCCCCTACTTCCCTTCCCTCCCCAAAGATATCCCTGATCCAGAGATTTCGAGAAGGTCTTCCTCCCTCATGTCATCTCAGGTAACAGTCTCAGATGCCTTGTGACTGGGCCTTCTCTGACCTTCCTGAGAGGCTGCAAGAAAAGGTGATTTACCTAAGGTTGCAGCTGCCTGGCAGCCGATGTGCAGTCGGATCTTTCTGACCTGAGAAAGGGGTCTGCACCTCCCATCTGATGCCCTGTGGCATCACCAGAACTGCCCTATCGTGAAAATAGTAGCACCTGAAGGTGCTGTGCGCACGCGGCATGCTGAGACTTTACAGGTGTGGATGATTTGTTTGTGTAAGAGCCTTAGAAGGAGGAACTGCAGTTGTCCCCGTTTTACAGATGGGACAATGAGGCTTAGAGAATTTAAATAACGTGACCTGGCTTATCACCGAAGGCACACGGTAGTACTGTGGCAGTGCTGGGACCCAGGTCTTAGTCCAGCTCTACTGACCACACATCTGCCCACAGAGGAGACCAACAGAGAGTGGCCCCACCGCATGTGGACAGCAGGCCTGTGGGCCCAATGCTGCTGTGGCTTGGAGGTGCTTCCCACGGCTGGAGGTTTGGTGAAGAGTTAAGAGCAGCGCCAAAGGCAGGCTGTCCTCTGAATTTTGGAGTTTGGAGTGATTTATGGGAGTCTGACTAGGTCCCGTGTGAGGAGTCAACATAAATGATCTAAGACCAAAGAGCAGCAAACCAAACCATGGCAAAAGCTTGCTCTGTGCTTTCCAAGACCGGAAGAAAACAGACTGATTAAGCAAACCTGCTCCACACCTTGGGGCTTTCACCCGTAGGTGACGATTAAAGACTACCAGTTCTTTCTGGCACATCCACAAGAGCGGGCTCATGCGGATAGTAACACCTATAGTGACCATTTCTCCCTTCCGTGTCTGGCCAGTTCCAGTGCTTTAGCAACCATCCTGGCTCTGACTGCCAGAGGGGTTGGGGGTCGGGGAGACTGGGTGAAAAAGGTGAAGGGATGAAAAAGTACAAATTGGCAAGTACCGAATAGTCACAGGGGCCCCGGCTGGTGTGGCTCAGTGGGTTGAGTTCTGGCCTGCAAACCCGAAAAGGTCGCTGGTTCGATTCCCAGTCAGGGCACACGCCTGGGTTGCGAGCCAGGTCCCCAGTTAGGGGTGTGTAAGAGGCAGCTGATCAATGTATCTCTCACACATCGATGTTTCTTTCCATTCCTTCCCTTCTTCCCAAAAATAAATAAATAAACTCTTTAAAAAAAAATAGTCACAGGGATGTAAGGTACAGCACAGTCAATAATATTGTAATAACTTGTATAGTGCCAGGCAGGTACTGGAAATATTGGGGGGACCACTATGTAAAGCATATGATTGGCTAACCAACTATGCTATACACCTGAAACTAATACAAAATAATATTAAATGTAAAATGTCATTGAAAACTAAAAGTTTAAAGTGAAAAAATAAAGAGTCATTCATTGCTGCTTAGATGCAGAGATACAAAGAGCTGTATGTGTCCGTTAGAATACACGCACATATTCCCCAGGTAAGTCCAATGAGAGAGGCTGAAAGCAATGAGGTCCCAGTCATAACGCGCTCACCTGGGCCCCAGATCTTGGCTTCTAAATACTGTTCTGCAATAAAAGTAACGAGAGTTCCTTGTAGAAATGGTTGATTGACTCCAGGGCTAGAGCACGGAAAAAACAAGATGAAATCGGAACATCTTGTGGTGCCAGTAAATAAAAGAAATGCTCGAGAAAGATGGAGGCATGTCAGAAGGACACAGGAACCAACCCCTGGAACAATTTAAGGAACAACCGAAATGACGGTTCTGGGAGGACTGGGTTCTAGCCCTTGGGACAAAACGTATATCTAAGTCATACGATTATGTATATAAATACATGGAAAAGGAGGGATAACTCCTCCTTCTGGAGAATTTCAATTAATAATTGAATAAAGAATCAGGAAAGATTTAAGGGACTGATAGGGAAATGACACAGTAATAACTGATGCAGGAAAAAAACACCAATAGGTACTAAAATTCGTGGGCAAGAGTTTGAGAAGAAAAGAAATGGAGCATTTACATAACATCCAAGTAATTTCCCCAAGATATATTTTTTAAAGGTTTCATTTCTCTATTTTAGAGAGAGGAGAAGGGAGGGATACAGAGAGGGAGAGAATCCTCGATATAAGAGAGAAACATCTATCGGCTGCCTCCCGTATGCACACCGACCAGGGGCTGAGCCGCAACCTAGGCAAGTGTCCTGACTGGGAATCGAACTGGCCACCTTTCGCTTTGCAGGACGAAGCCCAACAAACAGCCACATCAGTCAGGGCCCCATGATACTTTTTTAAATGCAAATGAGAAAATACTAACTTTTACTGTGGAGAAAGCCAGAAGACACCACCTTAATCAAGTGCTTGAGGTCAACATCACTGATAGTATGACAGACACATCGACAGCGTTGTACCCCGTGATGTGATGCACCGAGAGGAACATAAAGTCGTTTCCATGGTTTCCTGCTCCGTCAAAGTGTAAGTCTCTTGAGAGCAGGGATGTTGTTTCTTTTTCCTTTTTTTCTTTAATGATATTTTATTATGCTATTACAGTTGTCCTGATTTTTCTCCCTTTGCCCGGCTCCACCCAACACCCCCTACTCCCTCAGGCAGTCCCCCCACCATTGTTCATGTCTGTGGGTCGTGTGTGTAGGCTCTTTGGCTACTCTGATTTTACATCCCCATGGCTATTCTGTGACTACCTATTTGTACTTCTTAATCCTCTCAACTCTTCATCCATTCTCCCACAACCCCCTCCCATCTGGCAGCCATTTAGTAACTAACTTCTTTTCTCGTGCTGCCTTTAAGATTCTCTTTATCTTTAACCTTCAGCATTTTAATTATGATGTGTTTTAGAGTGGGCCTCCTTGTACCCATTTGTTTGGAACTCTCTGTGCTTCCTGGTGCTGCATGTCTATTTTCTTCACCAAATTAGGGAACTTTTCTTTCACTATTTCTTTTTTTAAATATATTTTATTGATTATGCTATTACAGTTGTCCCATTTTCTCCCTTTATTTCCCTCCGCCCTGCACACCCTTTCCTACCCACATTCCCCTTCTTTAGTTCATGTCCATGGGTCATATATATGAGTTCTTTGGCTTCTACATTTCCTACACTATTCTTAACCTCCCCTTGTCTATCTTCT